>JAHWFP010061551.1:0-11719 GCA_023313725.1 Lithobius niger
ATCCGTCTGTCGGCATTATTCTGCACGTTCCAGCAAAACAATGGCGACGTCCGTGTCGTGTTTTGGTGATGCAGTAATTAAATTGTTATATCGGACGTAAGTAACGTATTCTTACCGTAATTCTTGTGATACCAAATTGTGTGGTCCCTGAGAGCCCAGTTCAGTGCAGCTCTGGTGAGGTTGTCTCTTCAGGTGTGGTGTCAGCAGTTGACTGTGCTGCTAAGGTTTCGACCAGTGAGTGTGTAGGTGACGAGACAAGTTTGGATGTCAGCAAGTTGGGCAGGTGATTGTGACACTGTAATGTCCAGTGAGGAGTTGCTTCATGGTGATGAATTGGATAGTGAGTGTGGTAGTGTTAGTTATCCTAGCACGCTAGAGGAGGACAATGAATTGTTAATGGTCCAGGTGTCCCCTTGAGTGGTTGAACTGGTCTCCGAACCTAACCTATTCTCCTGTTCACTGTCTGTTCATGGAATGTGCGGGGAGTGGGGAATAAGGGAGAGGATTTAGATGTTTTAGGATCTAAAGTTGAAATTTTAGGGCTGGTTGAGACCAGACTTCCAGCTGGTGTTCCCATGTTGAGGGGTTTTGTTGGTATTGCAGGTCCGGGGATGTCGGGGGTGAGGGTCTCTATTAAGGATTGGTTTCCCTTTTCCACCCTTCCTTTCCCACTGTGCAGAGGAATTAACGCTTGTGTTTTCAGGGTGTGGTGGGGTACTGAGTGGGTGACTATTGTGTTCGTGCACATTAATGGAGGTGTGTCCAGGCATGAGTGGATGGGATGGGTAAGGTCTCTTACGGGGCCGCTAATTCTTGGGGAGGGGGGGGGGGGACTTTAATGCTCACCACACAGCCTTGGCCGCTCGGTGGTCCAAAATGTTCGTCAGAATGTATGGGGGCACAGTCCAGGAATCGGTGTTGGAAAATTGGCAGGTGCACGGGCGACTTGGTCTCCCATTTTTCGTTTGAGGTCTCTGCGGATTTACGCGACAGTGACCATTTCCCGGTGGCGCTGTCTTGGGCTGCGGCGGGCAGAAGAGTCTTCGATAGACCTATGTTCAGAGCCGGTCCGGTGGTCAGTTTCGGTGGTTTTGGCCAGTGGATCCAAAAGTGGGTTAAAAGAAAGAGGTATGGTGGGCGGTATTCTCATGGTAGTAATGGTAGGCGTAGGAAAGATGTGGTGTGGTGGACTCCAGCATGTACCTTGGCTGTTAGGGACAGGCGTCAGGCTTGGCAGCGCTTTTTGCACCTTCGGTCGGACATTCGGTGGTTTGAGTTTCTTGGGGTCACCCAAGAGTCAAGGTTTACTCTTCGTCAGGAGAAGGCGCAGTTTGGGGCCAGACTTTGTGAGCGGGTGTCCCAGGGCCTGCCTGTTTCGCAGGTTTGGGCCTTGGTTTGCCCCCAGGACACCCGCCCCATGATTGCGTGGGTTTTCGATAAGGCCGGGGAGGTCCTCCGCGGCCCGAGTATGGCTGAAGCATTCAATGCCAATTTTGCGGAGGTGTACGGCACCCCGAGAGGTGGTCCCCCTCCAGTGGCTGTCCAGAATGAGCCCGGTGAGCAGGACCTACCCCTTGTAATGGGTGAGCTCTCCACCGCCTTGAGCTCTTGCCGGCCTGGGAGTGCTCCTGGGATTGATAGGGTCACTTATGGCGATTTGCAGACTCTTGAGCCAGAGGGCCTGAGGCCCTCTTGGATTTTCTCCAGCGTTGCTTCAATGGAGCCCCTGTGCCAAGCTCCTGGCTTTTTTCGGTCCTGACTCCAGTACTCGGCAGGGGCAAGATCCGTACTGCTGTTGCAAGCTATAGGCCTATTGCGCTCCTCACGTGTGTGCGCAAGGTCTACGAGAGGATCCTTGTAAACAGGTTGGTTTGGCAGGTTGAAGGCTCCAGTAGGATGTTCAGTGTGCAGTTCGGCTTCCGGAAGAATCGGGATGCTCAGGATGCTGTGCTGTACCTTGAGTCCGGTATCCGGGAGACTTGGGTTAACGGTTGTTTTGTAGTCGCCGTCTTCTTGGAGATTAAGGCCGCCTACGATATGGTTGACATTTCATGGGTGGAGTATTCCCTTGGAGGTCTGGGTGTCAGTAGGAAGCTGAAGGCGGCTATCTTGGCCATGCTGGGTAAGCAATGTCTTGCCACCAGGGTCGGGGGTGCCTGGTCGGGTGTATGGTCCACCGATAGGGGCCTCCCTCAGGGCAGCTGTTCGATTAATGCGGTCCTTGTGGAAATGAGCTCGACAGTCAACGTGGTCGCCTACGTGGATGATGTTGCGGTCTGGCTGGCTGGGGCTGATCTTGAGGCAGTTCTTGCAACCTTGGAACTTGCTATCGGCAGAGGGTCTCAGGCTCTGGCAGCGAGGGGCTTTCAGTTATCAAGTGCCAAAACGGAGCTAATGATCTTCAGACGTGGGCAAGCCTGGGAAAGGTCACTTGTGGTCGACGGTGTTCATGTCAAGTCAAAGACTAAGATCCGTTACCTCAGCTTTTGGTGGGCTTTTGGTGGACGCATGATGTGAAAGCAGTTAAGGAACAAGTGGCAGCGGGGTCGAACGTCTTGAAGTCGCTGGCCGGGAACAGGTACGTTTGCTCAGCGTGGTACTTTGGTGTCCTTTTATAGGGTGTACTTGCGTTCCTGTGCTGATTAGCACATCCCTGTGTTGGTCAGCTCTAGCCAGGCCATTCAGAACATTCAGGTAGCTCTGAACGTTGGTCTTCGTGTTGTTTGGGGGTGTCTGCCCTCTACGCCTGTTCTTGCCTTGCACGTCGAGACAGGGGAATCTCCAGTTCATCTCCGTGCAAGGGAGCTTCTGACTAGGATATGCCAACGAGCGCTAGCCAGGGGTCAGTCTGACCCTTTGGCCTGTATTCTTTCGGACTATATGGCTTTGTCGCATGGTGCCCGTGACTTGCTTGGGGCTCCAGGTGTTGGGGCCTCCCTCCTCCGGCATTAGGGACTTGTTGGTTTCTTGAGTCCTGTGTTGGTCAGCCCACTGGCCCCTTGGCTCTGGTGCCCGTTTACTGCGGCAGCCCAATAGATGAGGGGGCCCTGGTGCACCGGGAGCAGGCGTGTCATCTGATCTACTGTAACACGTCTTTCAACAAAGTAGATCACAGGGGAGGGGTGGGGTGTGTATTCCTAGCCTGCGCTTGGAGTACCACTACTTGCTCACCTATCTCCCGTCTGCTTTTGTTGGCAAGCTGGTCGCCATGTCCGTGGCTCTGGACATTGGGTCCGATCTGTACCTGCCTGAGTTCTGTGTCTAGTCTAACTCGCTGTGGGGTTACTACGCTAGTGTTTCCAGTCTTTACAGTGCAGTCACCCGATAGCTTTCGAAATTGGGTGGAAGCTTTTCACTCTCAGCCAGTGTGGTCGGCAGGCTTCGATCAGCTGGGTCAAGGGCAACGCTGGGTGCTTTGGGAATGAACTGGCTGATGGCCTTGCCAAACGGGGTTCCACTGAGGGTGCTAACGGGGTTACTTTCCTTCTGGACCCAAAAGATCTGAGCCCGGTTGACAGGGAAATTTTCGTGAGAGAGTGGGCAGTTGAGAGGTCTTCAGGGTTGGTAGGCCGCAGTTTGTTTGGGTTACACCCCTCTGTTGTCTGTCCCAGAGCCCTCAACAACCTCTCCCGTAAAGAGGCAGGTGTAATCTCCAGGTTATGCACTGGGCATGTCCCTCTTCGGGCTCACCTGTTCCGGCTTGGATGGGTGCGGTCGCCAGTTTGTGCATGTGGTGGTGGCAAGGAGTCTGTACGTCACTTCCTCTTAGAGTGCTCCTGCTGGGTGGCGCAGCGGTGATTTTTGCATATTATTGGGATAGACCCTCTAGTCACTGCCTCTGGTGTCACTCCGCATTCTGCTGCTGGTGTTCGTTCTCTGTGCAGGACGATTGGCTTCTGTAATGCAACCCGGCATCTAGTGTAACATTTCTGGCTCGTTCCCATTCCTCGTTCCCCATGCTCCCCTTGGTTCCATTGTGGAGCGTATGTCCAGTTAAGGTTCAATAGGGTGAGCAGGTGATAAAGGTTGTGTTGTTTGTTCGGCTTAGATGTTAAGTAGGTTAGGAGTAGTTTTTTTAAGTTAGAGCGTATGGATTTGTGGGCCTGTAAGCTCTGAAATAAAGTAAAGTAAAGGTTTGTAAGTGATCCAAAAGTCAAACATGCATGTCAAAATGTATGTAATTGCCCTTTAAATTTCGTGGTTCCTTATTTCAAAACCCTTCCACGCATTTATCTTGACCCCTACAAGCCTCAAACCAACAAAGAGACAATGTTGAGATCACCATGCATTCGAGTGTGAACTTTCAGCTGTGTAGGCCTTCCCAATTGTTCACTAGCCATAAGCAATGAGTCTATGGGATTTACCATGGGGAAAACATTACTAGTTACTAACTAGTCACTAGCTAGACAATATCCACCCAAAACTAAAACTGGTGTAAAAAGCCGCCAAGTTTTTCCAAAAAGGATCGGCCTTTGAAGGTAGTGATATCATTCAACCAGGGAAATGCCGCCAAGGTTAATCCTATTAGCCAACTTAATTGCACCAATTCATAGTTCGAAAGTTAAATGATAACTAGAAGACTGCTACTTGCGGTAGCAATCTTCAAGTTGTCTTTTAACGTCCAAAGTATTATTCGGTGCGATTAAGTTGGCTAATAAGATTAACCTTGGCGGCCTTTCCCTGGTTGAATGATATCACTTTCTTCAAAGGCCGATTCTTTTTGGAAACTTGGCGGCTTTTTACACCAGTTTTTGGTTTTGGGTGGATATCACAACTCATAGCATTGTGAACGTACAAAAGGTTACACCATCTTATTTTCATCTGTACCTTTTTTTCTGGAGGAATTTTATATCTATAAATTTTCACATTGATAATTTACAAATTTATCATTGCTAATTAGCCGTTAGGTTAGCCAAATTGACACGGCTTAGTTTATTGTACGACCATTCTTCACATGGTTAAGTTTCTTCAATACCATTTTTGCATACACTGGCTAACAATCACTGATTTCGTTCGCTTCGCTCACTCAATCAGTGCATGCCCTTTAGTTGTTTTGTTTATCCCGGCACCTTTCCCTTACTTCTTCACGATTTCGGCAGCATTAGGATTTATTCTCGACGTGATAATATATGCTTTTAGTTGCTTGCAGTTGATAGACACATGTAACTTAGGACTGTGAACATGCATAAAGTCACCGCACCGTCTTATATTCCGCTCTACCTTTTTTTGAGGAATTTTATGTTTATAAATAATTAGCCGTTACATCAGCAAAATTAAGAATTTTTTCGTTTGCCTTCTCCGTTCATATTTTAGTCATGCAGAAACCCCCGAAGGTCGCTGTAACTAAAAAATAAGAACCGGAAGCATTTTGTTTTTGGGTTATTAACAAAAACCTCGTTAGCTCGTGGATGCTGGTATTGTTGCGTAACCATCATCTAACGTGCGTCCCTTTATTCTTACGCAATCCACGGCAACGTTAATGTTGGCTTATTTTGTCCTACGTTACAGTTCAGTTTTTAGTTCGTCCAGGCTTTTACAATAAATCTAAGGACCAGTCTTGATTGTAAAAGTCATTGTTGCTTAAAATCTTTGGTTGCAACTTGGAAAAGAAACGAAATATAAATTCGCCGGTGGCAAATTTCAAAACCCTCCCACGCATTTGTCCTGACCCCTACAACCCCCAAACCAACAAAAGGACCATCCTCAGATCACCATGCATCCGTTTGCAAAAGCTCAGGTACGTAGGCCTTCTCAATTTGCGCTAGCCATGAGCAAAAAGTCTATGGAATTTAACATGGGAAAAATCAACCAGCTAGCTAGCTAGACAGTAACATAAAAACAACGTTATTGACGCATCTTTTTCCTTATGATTGGTGGACACTCACCCTTTAAATTTTGGTTTTTCTTAATCTCTGACCCTTCCCCTTACATTTTCCACAATTTGAAACATTTCTGTCACATTGGGATTTATCCTCAACATGCCAAAATAAGCTTTCAGTTGCTTACAGTTAAAAGACACATGTCTGCTAGTGAGGCCGCCTTTTTATCATTAACAATCAATTTTTTAACAATCGTATGTCTACATTGGGATGATCTACTGTTACTTAGCGGCGACACACTAGCGTGTGTCTAGATAAAAACAACGTTACTGACGCATGTTTCTCTCTATAAATGGTGGACACTCAGCCTTTAACTTTTATTTTTTCTTTATCCCTGCACCTTCCCCTAACACAAACTAACATTGTCGTTGTGTGAGTTAGCTTGGTCGTTGTGGAGAACCAAAATTAAATGGTCTTGATTTTTCTTTAAATCTTCAAGTTTTAAACCGTAGAGTACGAAGTCTTAAATTTTGAGGCCTATTGGGCGGCCGACATGACTGAGTGACGTATTTACTTTTTCAATGCGGGATTCGGGAAGCCAGTTGAACTGTTTCCGCGATTATTGCCACGATACTGAAACAATCCAGAATCAACTACTCATCGAGATGACGCATGCTAAATCCAGAAATACGCTAATGTATTGCCATCAAATAATAATCATCGGACAAACCTTCGGCGGAACCTAAACATAAGTATCCATTTCTAATGTTCCGTTTTTTCGAAAACAAAAATTAGTGGACAGTGGACATATATAAAATGGAAGCGAAAAAAGCCAACAAATTAAGTGAACAAAAAACGGCTTCGCCGTTTAGAAAAAAAACATGAGAGCTCGTATCCCCATACTCACAGCCCTGAAGGTACACGAATAAAAGCGGATTAGAGTTCATTCGAAAGCAACGAACTATAATTTGAACTCCAATTCGCAAAACGTAAACCCACAAACACACAGAAAATTAACGCCATAAACAACAAAACGCTACAAAATTGGAAAATAAAAATGCATACACAAAATGACCACAAATTATAGTTCGTTGCGTTCGAGTGAACTCTAATCTGTTTTTATTCATGTACCTTCAGAGCTGTGAGTATGGTGATACGAGCTTTAATGTTTTTTTTTCTAAACGGCGAAGCCGTTTTTTGCTCAGTTAATTAACTTTTATTTTTTCGTTATCCCTGCACCTTCCCCTTACATTTTCCACAATTTGAAAGATTTCTGTCGCATTGGGATTTATCCTCAACATGAAAAAAATATGCTATAGAAAACAAAAACGAACTCGTTTTATGCTTAAGGTAAGGTTTAACTGGTCCGAAGTCAAAACACAAAGGAACACAAATAAACATTCTGTAAGGTTTCAGATACTGCAGTGTTGCTGTACTGTTTAGTCCACGTCAAACCTTACTTCTGTATCCAAATGTTTTTACTATTTTTACTTTTGCATACGGTAGATCATATAATATTGGTGCATTCTACTTGGTTAAACGACATCTCCGGAAAATGTTCAAAAACTAATTGTCTTAGTGTGCTTAGTCCAGTAGTACAGGCAGCTCAGGATTCGTGCGAGTCCTTTAAAACCTAGAAATGTGAGGAGAGTAATAATGAAATTCCATGCTGGAAAAGTACTTGAAAATCTTGAAAAATGACATATGTATCATCAGTAGGGTAACGAACGGAAAGTAGACGATGTGACTGAAGAACACTGACAAAATTTAGCCAAGAAAGTAGTCGAGTGTTTAGCCTTACATCATTCTTACTTTGTTAGGCATGAAAAGTTTTGAAATTTTGGCTTTTGCTGTAATTGTATTTACGTGTATAATGGTTGGATACGGTAGTAAGGTTTCACGTGGACTAAACAGTACAGCAACACTGCAGTATCTGAAATCTTACAGAAAGTTTATTTGTGTTCCTTTGCTGTTTTGACTTCGAACCAGTTAAACCTTACCTTAAGCATCAAACGAATTCGTTTTTGTTTTCTAATTCGTGCTACTTTGGCGTACCATGCAGTTTAGATTAGTTTGTTTTAATGTTTTGCATCTTTAACAATTATGGTTTGCACAAACCAATGGAAACAAACCCTTTAATATTCAGTTTTCGCCTTGCAGCTGGCGTTTGTTGAATGGCATTGTTGCGTAATAACAATGTTTAAAACAATGTAAAACAATCAATCTGGTCGTTTAGAGGTCCCTAACCCTTGAACCACTTGACCAATTAGAAAAGATCTTATGGAAAGAACACATCTACAGAGCAATACCTGTAAAATGAGCTAAGAACCAGCTTTATGGGACAAATTGTTTGATCAGAAGAGGGCATAGCAGAAAAATGTCTTGCCAACAACAAGAAGCCAAAAATGGAAATAATGACACAAGCTCAATTCCAGATCTCCGATGTGTCTAATCGGAAATTAATAAAAGTTGGTACACATGTTCACCAAGTCCAATAAAGCTTGTACACTAAGTTCCGAATAGAAATTATTGAAAGACAGCAGATATATTAAGCCTTGAAATTTCAGCTTTAGCATGGGAGACCGAGGTCAAACCTTACAGTAAAGGGTACCGCCTTTACTAATTAGTTGTTTACAATTAACAGACACATATCTGCTAGTGAGCCGCCTTTTTATAATTTTATAATGATTTTTATGATTTTATAATTTTATTCCTGCTTTTTTGTCAAATTATGGAAATTGATACTTTTCAGGTTAGGTTTTGGTTCTGGTTTCGGCAGTGGTCTCGGTTTCGGTCGAAAGTGAACAAATTGGTTTCGGTCGACCACTACGCCAAACTGGAAAGAAGCAGTTGTTCACAATGCCTGTTATAGAAATTAGGTGACACCACACTGGCACAGAAGGCAAGAAGGCGAGGGGGAAGAAAAACCCCAAACTGGAAATAAACCCGTATACCAGATACATCAACACAGCACTACAAATTGTCCGCCGTACCGATCCACTGTACTTCATTACATCATTCGACGCAGAAGAGAGGTGGGACCAGAAGCACGCACTACACCCGTATTCCCGTCGCTACACAGTATCTGGCTAACCGACGCAATTTTCGCAAGGGGGACGAGCCTGCCGATGTAGACAGCAGCAAGTGGACAGTTGGCAACTCCTGTGTCAACGCGTGGATCGTGCGACACTGGTGCGCAAAAGACGGACAAACAAGGATGAACTGCTCTGGTGTCATGTCCACACAACACACCGGACAGAACGGACCAGCTGCCCATCCGAATCTGTGCCGATGTGCACCCAGAAGAGAATGTCCGTCCGCAATCTGGAAAGCAACTGCGCATCCCCGTCACTAAGTTTGTCTAATACCGAATGAAGATCACCGGATGAAGATCAGTCGGTTGAACAAGAAACAGGCCTCTGTCTGTCTACGATGCCGCCCACGTTTCTTGCCAGTAGCTGATAAACCAGAGGCGAAGGAGTGGTCGGCTTGCCTTAGGTGAAAGGAGTGGCACAACCTCTGTGGAATCCTGATAGACTGCTTCACGTACCAAGCCATCAGCCTGTTCGTCCTGCACCACCGAGCCCACGGGTCCACCTAAATGCTACAGTGCTTCCTTGAAATTGAAATTCGTTTATTAGAGCCTGAGCCCGCAGCTATGCGCTCTGCTACACAAATTACCGCGCCACCAAGCACAAGCACAGAAATAGAACCAGTGCAATTACACAATTACATCAAGGAAATACAAGCAGATATCAATAAATTGCTGCATACCCTACACCCAATAACCACAATATCACAAGTCCCGATCCAAAGGACTACTGGGAGAGGGAGGGAAATAGGGGAGAATAAAGGCAAAGGGTTTAACGAGCGTTAACCACTCCTGGTTATCTGCCCGAAGCCCTAAGGCCCTATGGGAGAATATTTTACACTTCAACAATCAACTTTTTTTGCAAAGACATAACACGTGCATGAAGAATGGATCTGGAGTTTGCTGAGTGGCATTGTTCCCTATAATTGCAATGGTTAAAACAATGTAAAACAATGAACATGATCGTTCAGGTTCCCGTAACTCCGGAATGGCTCGACCAATCGAAAAAGTGGTCTCGGTGTGGATAAAGCCCAAGGAAATTTCTGGGTCAGATCATGTTTCAGATTTTACGTACGTGCAGTAGTTTTTTCTGAAAGCGTGCAACACAAGAACAACAAAAAGAAGTGAACAGTTTTTAAATTCACGTCTGGGGCTCCCTACTTTTACTCTTGCACAGAATTGCGTAAAAGTTGGTGTAAATATATACTTCCATACCTAACTACTATCTGGCCAAGTTTGGTCGAAATATATTGAATAGGAACGGACAAATTAATAGTTTTAGTTTTGCTGGAGAGAGGACTTCAATCATGATACTAACAAAAACATCAAGTGTGCCGTAAAAATGAGGGTTATATGATTGAAGTTTCACTTTACTTGTTAAAATGTACACGGATAAAATTTGGATGATTTTTAATTGAAATAATCAAGTGTACAATTGAGAAAATCGCGTCTGTTCAAGTGCTGTTGTGCTTTACCTATCATGTATTTAAAACGTAAAGCACAACAGCACTTAAACAGATGCAATTTTCTCAATTGTACATTTGATTATTTCAATTAAAAATCATCGAAATTTTATCCGTGTACATTTTAACAAGTAAAATAAAACTTCAATCATATAACGCCTTTTTTTACGGTACACTTGACGTCTTTGTTAGTAATCCGTGTACTTTTTTTTACGGCTATGGCGTTGCGCTACTAAGGTTCATGCATGCATTGTTGCTGGCCACTTTGAAACAATTCAACTCAGCTCTGAAAACCTGCATTTACGAAATAAATATGCCATCCTATCGTTTCTACCTGCCACTTTCGAGGCCTCCGGCCAACGAGGCTAATGTAGCTTAGTTTGGTTTAAATCAATATACGTTTAGCTGAAACACGGATTCTTTCGACTACATGTTTATTCCGGGTTTTGACCCAAGGCCATGCACACGTTAGTTAGTTAGTTTATTTCTGTGAGCCTCGGTCATGCACACGGGTTTCAAAGGGTTTAACGAGCGTTAACCACTCCTGGTCACCTGCCCGAAGCCCTAAGGCCCTATGCACACGTCAAAGGGTTTTAAAATACCCTATGCACACGTTTTGCCCTTCAACAATCAACTTTTTAGCAAAGACATAACACGTGCACGAAGAATGGATCTGGAGTTTGCTGAGTGGCATTGTTCCCAAATTACAATGGTTAAAACAATGTAAAACAATCAAAATGATCGTTCAGGGACCCGTAACTCCGGAATGGATCGACCAATCGAAAAAGTGGTCAGTCTGAGGATGAAGCCCAGAGAAATTTCTGGCTAAGATCATGTTTCAGATTTTAGGTAGGTGCAGTAGTTTTTTCTGAAACTGTGTCACACAAGAAGAAGAAGAAGAAGAACAAGTAGTAAACAGTTTTCAAATTTTACGTGTGGCTCCCTACTTTTACTCTTGCACGGAATTGCATAAAAGTTGGTGTGAAGTAGGGAAGAGTTGCTCTCTACTAGCTGGCTAAGTTTGATCGAAGTATATTGAATAGAAACGGAGAAATTAATAGTTTTAGTTTTGCTGGAGAGAGGACTTCAATCATATATATGCCGTGTACGATAAGCAGTTGTTCACAGTGCCTGTTATAGAAATTCGGTGACACCACACTGGCACTGCAGGCAAGAAGGTAAGGAGGAAGTACGACGTCAAACTGGAAATAAGCAGTTGTTCACAGTGCCTGTTATACAAACTTCGGTGACACCATACCGACACTGCAGGCAAGAAGGCAAGGGGGAAGTATGACGCGGAACTGGAAATAAGCAGTTGTTTACAGTGCCTGTTATATAAATTAGGT
>JAHWFP010061551.1:19042-36800 GCA_023313725.1 Lithobius niger
CACGGACAAGCTTTGACAGTCAGGGTCTAGGTGTAAAATTTTGTAAGAGGCTGGTAAGCATTAGACCCTTACTACCCGGTGGTTAGCTTATAGTTCTACTCTATTCGGACAGAAAGTGTGTATGAAAGATTGTAGCAGATTTTCTTTGTTCTTAGAATATTGTTATGGAACTTTAAGAACATAATTTTATTGTGAAGTTTGGCATTTTGTGTCTTTTGATGCTTTAGAATTTTTTTGTTATATTTCGTAGATTTACGGCAGAGGATAACCAGTAAATGCTCTCTGCTGCGAATACCCTTCAATGTTACTAAATCGAAAAATAATTTTCAACATACAGTAAAGCAGTAAACCTATACCATACTACCACTTACGTGGGAGGATTTCCAGTTTTTCGAGAAAATGTTTTTATTTCTGACCACCGGGTAGTAAGGGTCTAATGCTTACCAGCCTCTTACAAAATTTTACACCTAGACTCTGACTGTCAAAGCCTGTCCGTGTTCCTTCTAGGTTTTGACTTTTAGACCCTGACTCTAAACATTTAACGTTCCGTTTTTGTTTATTAATTCGTGTTACTTGTAGAATTGCAGCTAAACTGTAAAACTGAGAGTTTAACAAAGAGACCCAAGGCTGACTCTTACTAACACTGGCTATCGCCAGTGTTAACAATAGAAACAAATCCTTTAATCTTCAGTCTTGCAGTTGGCGTTTGCTAATTAGCATTGTTGCATAATAACAATGTTTAAAACAATGTAAAACAATCAATCTGGTCTTTTAGAGCTCCATAACCCCTGAACCACTTGACCAATTAGAAAATGCCTTATGGAAAGGGCACATCTACAGAGCAATACCTGTAAAATGAGCTAAGAACCGGCGTCATAGGACAAATGGTTTGACCTGTAGAGAGGACAGACGAAAGGTACATCCCCAGAACAAGACCAAGAACAAGACCAAGAACAAGACCAAGACCAAGAACAAGAAGTTGCTATTTGGCCCCTCTCTGTATCTCTGGTTTGGCTCGCCCGAATTTCACAATTTTTGGACTGAAGACAGGCCTTGACTAGTCACGGCTAGATTCCAAATTTGGTTTAAAAATGTTTACTTTTGACGGAGTTATAAGCTCTCAAAGTTGAAAGTTCAACACAGAGATCCTAGGTCGACCCTTACTAACACTGGCTATCGCCAGTGTTAATATAGATAATTAAAGCAAATATCGCTAAAGACCTCTAGTGCCCACGTATTGTTTTGAAAAGTGAACAGGTAATTTCACCAAAAAGGTAAACCAAAAATAATTTGGTTTCTTCTCCATTTGCGAACTTCCTGAAGGTAACCGAAAGTGATGTAACTGGTTTTGTTTAAGCAAAGCCCCCTAAAGAAAAGGCCGCCTTACCGCCACCAGAAACGACAACTAAATTATTAAGGGTTGGGAGGCACGTGAAAGGGTGTGTAGGTGGCTCCATCTCTCGACTTCAAGCGGCAAATTTGTTCAACTGACGCGGTTTCCAAATTCTGCCAACAGATGGCACTGTGCAGCAATGCTCGTCAAGCAGAAGTTTTCTGAGCGTTATGGATGGCGTTATTCTCAAAGGGTTCGGTTTAGGCCAAAACTGTTCGACGAAACCTTATGGTTGAACCAAAGTTAAAGGAAAAATAATGAACGGAAGTCAAAGACCTTAGGGACCGGTCATTATTCATCACTGGGGGGGGGGGGCCGGAAATTGGGGAGGCATAAAGTTTTTGGACCCTATCGAGGAGTCATACATTTTTCAGGGCTCGTCAAGGGGGAGAGGGTCAAAAACACACTGACCAACTGCTGGAAGAAAAAGTCATTTTTGAACTTCAAATATGACACTTTCACAGTCAAGATTTCAAAAAACGCCTCAGCTTCTGGGGGGCAAGTCCCCTCTAGACCCCCTATGATGATATGAGTATTTACAAGATTTTGAAGTTATTAGGACCATAACTGAAAGTATAGTTTTTACAAAGAACTTTGTAGAAAAGCCTTGGCACCTGGTTTCTTGGCTTCTTCTGTCGCTCAGGTGCTGCTATGTTACGGACGTGGGAATACAAGCAACCAGTGTGTTCATCATATTTATTGTATCAATCGCGACAAGAGATGGGTGTAAGAAACATTTTACGAACCATTTTTAACCCAACGTGTCTTTTCGTTAAAAATGAGACAGGTTTCCTTACAACTATTGGTTACTGTCGGTCAGGAGACCTTAGTTAATTTGGCTACAGAAGTAAACTTGGCAACAGGAATCATCTGCAGACAGTCTCAATAGGGAGGGGGGAGGCTGGGGGGGGGCCCCCGCCCACATTACTTTTGGACCTTGAATGGAGGGAATCAAGATTTTTTCAGGGTCTCGAAGGGAGAGGTCATCGACAATTTGGTGGTCACATTTTCTTTTCCTCCGGGCCCCTCCCTGCTATAAATAATGACCGGTTCCTTACGCTTTCTTCAACCATCATACGTGAAAATTAAAATTAAGACCATTGCAAAGGTTATTGAAGCGAAGCTCCGTTATGAATCCACTCCAACACAGCCATTGTACCCGCATCACGAAATAACCACTGCGTCAATTAAAACCAGATTATGTACATGGATAGCTATATACCCACAGGTGGTTTTAACAAAGAAAATTTCAAATCTGACATGTTGGTACGGTGACAAGGTGACAAAGTGCACAGGTGCCGTGAGCTGACCACCTGTTTGTTTACCAGTAGTTTCCAAAGCGCGAAAATTTGCCCCATCGTTCGTAAATGTCAAGACGGATGTAGTAATTAATGCGCGCTCAAATTTCTGTCAGCATTAATTCTTATCTGGACTCCAAATTCAATGCTTTCCAACAAAAATTCTTCAAATTTCCGGGTGCTTCGTCTGCCGAAAAACCAAAGTCGGAAGATTACTCGTCGCAACTGTCGTCAACGCCATCCAGCGACACGTTACGAAAGCAAATGGACAAAGAAATAAGATGCGATGACGCAAACGAAACGATGAGCCACAACGCTGTCGCCGATGCAACATGGGATGTTTGCAGTCGTGCTCCCTCTATTTTGTCAAATGTGTAACTGATAACGCCCTAGTTAAATGATTTATAACGTATTTTTAAACAGAGGGGATCGAGTTGAAGTTCAAATTTCAAAAATGTTAACGCCTAAAAAAAGAAGGAACAATACACGGCTTTCTTTGGCTGTGTTTAAATAATCATTTAATATATTTTTTTATACAGGTAAAACCAAGAATTCATAGAGTTGGGGAGGAGAATTTGTGATTGAGATCCATTTTGAAACGTGTTAGATTCAATCTTATTAGTTCCATCTGAGTTTATAGAAGGCGCCATGAGTTTTAAAGTGGGAGTTTCTACTCAATTTTTCAGCCTAAAATTAAACTAAACTAAAAGAAACTAGCTTGTTTTTAATTATTATTTGTTTTACTGACGTGTTACCAGCTTTTTCAAAATTTTTCACATTTTTTTTCACATTTTAAAATCGTGTTTTTTCACATTTTTTTCACGCAGCCAAATTGACAAATTGTCCACTTCTTTCTTTTTAATGGCGGCCTTAAAATGCCAAAATACAGTTGCTGAATTTAAAAGTTTTATGGTTGAGGTTTTCCCAGGAGCTTAAAATAGTATCCTGTATTCCATTTTTTCCCTACTTTGTAGTGTTGCGGGCTTCAAGACGAGTTAACTGCTCATAAGCTGCTTCTTTTGCGATTGATGATGGTGTTTTCCGATTCAATTTGAACAATGTCCAATTTCTTGAATGCTGTCCCTAACAGTTCTGTTCCTGTGGTCATCTTTACCTCAGCTGTTTGTTGTGGCTTCAATGTATTTTCTTTCTCGACATTCTCGCAGCTGTAGCCTCCTGCTTTCTCATTTTAGCTTCTTTCTTACACCAGCTAGTAGTTCTTGGGTAATGGGAGGCTTTTTTTTTTTGGGGGGGGGGGGCGACCATGGCAAGTACGTCATGAATAAAGATGTCATTCGCGCTCCACTGATGGATCTACTTGTAAGTCTTTACGATGTTCGGCGATTATTTGCCAATTCTCACTAAAACTTCGTTCCACATCAGTATTTCCTGATTCACATTACAATGAAAAATAGTAAGTTTGTTGTTGCTGCCTGTCATGAAATCCAATTTTTTCTTTCACACAGGTTACGACTTTTTTTCACATTTCTCACAATTTTTCACACAACCTTTAATTTTTCACACTTTTCACAAATTTTCACACTGGTAACATGCCTGCGTTCAGCTTAGTTGTAATTTAGTTTACTTTAGATTTGGGCAAAAAAATGAGCCAAAATTACCGCGTGGCGCCCTCTGAAAACTCGGACGGAACTAATAGGAATGAATGTAAAACGTTTCAATAGGAACTTTTTAGCGTTACAAATTCTCCTCCCAAACCCTATAAATTCTTGGTAAAACTTAAAGCCAGTTATCGTAGAAATAACGAAAATCAAGTAAGCACATAGCCTCACTACCACCTTACACATACTCGCCTACTTTCTTTTACTTAAAATTTCCAGTATTTTTCAGTGGTTTCCTTTCTGTTCATCAACCTATTGATGATACATGATGATGAGTTTTTTTTTATCCATTTTCAGCGATGTCGTTTAGCCAAATAGCAATAATACATCACATGAAGAGGCGACGCCAATCAGTAGCTTACCTATCGTGTTAAACATGCAGTAAACAAGCGACTACAGCGACTGCCTAGTCGCACCGGTCTTCTGTACAGTTCCTCCACTTCCAATGTTGATGCGCACACCTCAATCATGCACTACAACAGTTATCTGTTTTACACTAATCTAAAAGCAGTAGCCAACACAATTGCCGGTTAAAAATGTGTTAGCTTTTAGGCCTATTTTACATTTTAGGCGTAATTCTCAGCTTTTAAGCCTAATTTTAACCAGCAGTTTTAATTTCGTAAGTAGCAGCTATCGGAGATATGGATTGTATAGTAAGCCTATTCATTTTTGCAACACGGAGCGCCTTCATGCACAGTTACAGTGTTACAATTTAACGCTCAACGTATAGCCTATATAAATCAGTGGTAGTAGGGAAGTGGCGAGAGAGACTCGTAGCAACTTGGCGTTGCCATGGTAACATGATTTTCATTTTTTAGGCCGAATTGTAAAAATGCAGTTTTAATTTCGTAGTAGCAGATAGGCCTAATGGAGAATTTGGTTCGACGGTAAGCCGATCATTCATGCAACAATGCGACGAGACTATTTTAAACTAAGCTAAAATCCATTTGTTTTTATTGAGGATTTTAATTTAGGCTTTTAAGTCGACGATGAAATGTTATTATTTAATTTAGTTTCATCGAAGAAGTTTATTAGCGATGAGGAAGTAACGATGTTTTAATTTCCGATGTTATTTCACTAACTTTTGACACTGACTCTAACGTCGTAAACAATGGTCGTCAATACCTGGTACCGTTGCGAAGTTGAAAAAAGCGACGGACGGACGGACGGACAAAGCCGTTTCGATAGTCTTCTCAGCCGGTACGGCTGTACAGAAGACTAAAAAGAACGGGTTCACATTGTACACACACCGTCCAAGTAAATTCCTAGGAAATTTTGAACGACACTCTCCTTATGTCGAGACTGATTTTCGCAAATGTCGTATTCATTATAATTATTTCTACTAAATCCTGTGGCCAGCGTTGCAACACAGGACAACAACCTAATAAAATGCATTTGATAGTCGCATTTACTCACGACCGTAAATGAGCGTTTGCGAGAATGGATTTGTTTTCCGCCGAGCCGAAGAAAGGAAAACTTGATTTGAATGAAGGCGTCATCTTATTGCGTGCCTTCCGTCACGCAGAAACAGACGGTCACGATCCGCGAACAAAAGAGCGCCGCGAAATCATTTAAATAATTCCCACAATAAAACAGAGCGTTTGAAAAATCAAGTGTTGAACCCATAGCAACCGCGACTCATCTTTTCACACAATTTATCACAGAACAATAATTTTTTTTTGGAAACCTAGTAACGTCTAAAGCAAAACAACAAACAAAAAATCTGGACAACACTGGGTCGCCTTTTTGCAGATGATTCGAAAATGCGAGCGCCGTTGGTAGTAGGGCGCTGATTATGAACGAGGAAGATAATGAATTTACGGAAGCCCCTAGTTCGTGATTTCCTTATACAAATCTTGCGAATATGGTTCGTTGGTCACTTCCTGGGGCATGTGTCTTATGTCGGTAAGTGGAATTATTTAATTTTCTCCAGGTTTTAGGTTTTACATGAAAACTGAAGTCTGATCAGTAGTGAACCTCTGCTCTTGGCTTCAGCAGGCGTTTGCAGATTTAGTAGACCGTAGGTTTTCCTCCCGATTTAACGAAACATAAGTATGGTGTAAAATCAGTGTCAGTAAAACGCTTTGAACCTTACGCCAGGAGCGTATAAATACATAACTATTGCTCTGTATTTCACTACTTACTGCAAGGCCGCCTGGAAGAAAAGCTGAACGTTTAGATTCCTGATTCCAGGCCACTTAATTTCAGATCACCAAAACTAATTTTACCATAGTATTGCTAAGAGTCATTAATTTACTGACACGAGCGCTAACTGGCCTGGAAGTAGGCGGCAAGATGCGCAGTTTCTATAAAAAGCTGTGTGTTTCATGGGGGTACGAGCTCTAATGGTCATTTATTGTTCAGTTAATTTGTTGGCTTTTTAAGCTTCCTGTTTATTGTCAATGGGACGGTGTATGTCCATATTTTGTTTGTAAAAAAAAGGAGCATTAGAAATTAGAAAATAAAACGAACTCGTTTGATGTTGAAGGTAAGGTTTAACTGATCCGAAGTCAAAACAGCAAATGAACACAAATAAACTTTCCTGTAAGATTACAGAAACTGCAGTGTTGCTGTACTGTTTAGTCCACGCGAAACCGTACTGTTGTATTCTAATGTTTTTACCATTTTTACTTTTTCACACGATTAGTCAGCTAATGATTGGTGCGTTGTGCTTGGCTATACGACGTCTCTGGAAAACAGTTAAAAACTAAACGTCTTAGTGTGCGTAGCACAGCTCTACAGGTAATTCAGGGTTCCTACGAGTCCTTGAAAAACTGGAAATATCCTGGAAACTGATAGTGAAATTCCATGACTAGAAAGTGCTTGAAAATCAATAGGGTGATGAACGGACAGTAGTCGACTTGACTGAAAAACACTGAACAATTTAGCCCAGAAAGTAGTCGAGTGTGAAGCCTTACATTATTCTTCCTTTGTTGCGGCATCAAAAGTTTTGAAAGTTGTGCTCTAGCGGCAATTGTATTTATGTGTAATGGTTGGCTACAGCATTAAGGTTTGACGTGGACTAAACAGTACAGCAACACTGCAATGAGAAAACCTTACAGGAAAGTTTATTTGTGTTCCTTTGCTGTTCTGACTTCAGATCAGTTAAACCTTACCTTAAACATACAACTAGTTCGTTTTTGTTTTCTAATTCGTGATTCTTTGACATACCAAGTTGGTCGTCTCTGCTCCTTGCAAACGCACTGAATGAGCGAACGCTTGCTCATTCAGTGCTAGTCTTTCTGTTGTAATATAAGTTGGTTTGACTGTAGCTCTCTTTCAGCTGCATTGGCCTTTATTCGTATTAGAAAACAAAAACGAACTCGTTTGATGTTTAAGGTAAGGTTTAACTGATCCAAAGTCAAAACAGCAAAGGAAGACAAATAAACTTTCCTGCAAGGTTTCGTATACCGTAGTGTTCCTGTGCTGTTTAGTCCACGTGAAACCTTACTGCTGTATTCATATGTTTTTACAGTTTTTCCTTTAGAACACGATAGGTCAGATTGGTTCATTCTACTTGGCTAAACGATATCGCTGATAAATCGTAAAAATCATAGTCTTAGTATGCTTAGTACACACCTACAGATTAAGTAATTCAGGGTTTGTGCGACTCTTTGAAAACCTGGAATTATCGTTGATAATAAAAATAAAATACCAGTCCGGAAGTCTTGAATATGAAATCTTGAAAAGTGGTGTATGTATGATGAACGGAAAGAAGACGACTTGACTTGAATAATGCTGAGAAATTTAGCCCCGAAAGTAGGCGAGTGTGTTACACTAAATTAATCTTACAATAAGTTTGAAAGTTGGGGTATGGTTTTAATTTTATCTACGTGTCTAATGGTTGAATACAGCAGTAAAGTTTCACATGGACTAAACAGCACAGGAACATAGCGGTATACAAAACCTTACAGGAAAGTTAATTTGTGTTCCTTTGCTGTTTTGACTTCGGTTCAGTTAAACCTTACCGCAAATATCAAACGAGTTCGTTTTTGGTTACTAATTCGTGATACTTTGACACACCAAGTTGGTTTTCTGTACTCGTTGCAAACGCACTGAATTTCGCTCGGCTCGCGCGCTCATTCAGCACAAATCTTTCTTTCGGAAGTTGGCTTGTCCGTAGCCCTCTTTCAGCGGCTTTCAGCTTTAACACGGGAAAGTTACGTGAAAACAATGCAAAAAAAACCCAATTCGTAATAAGGATAATGCTTCCTCTTCACGTTTCCTGAAAGTGCGGGTGAATTGTTGGCTCACCAACATTGTTATCATTTGTTTAATCTCCAGTCCAGGTTTGCTTAAACATGGCGGCAAACGTTAGGTTGTTGCTTAAGGAGATGATGGAGGAGGGATTGTTGGACGAGCGACAGATTCGCTCGGGGTTTGTTCCGGAGGCGGTATACAAGGTTATTTACGCTGAAGCCTGCAAGAGAGGTATTTCCGATGCCAACCTGCATTTGTACGGAGTGATTTGTGAAAGTTTTAGACAGAGACAATGTAACACTAGCCCTAATCCTGAAAACAATGCCATTAGCAATGTGAGTGGACCGACAGCCAGTTAGCATCCAACGATGAAGTGCGTCCCATTGTTACGAATATGTCAAACTTTAACAGTGAGGTGTTGCACGAGCATGATTACGTTGCAGTACACAATGACCAGCAAGAATTAAATCGGTGTTTGGACTGGTTCAAGAAGTTGTACGGTAGTTCACTCTCTAAAGTTAAAATGGATAACTCTGTTGTTATTTTGGGTGTTCAGAAGGGCCGACCGTACAGCTTGTCTCACTTGCGTGATGTATTGGCTTTGCATATTGACCTAAGTGAGGTTGAGGCCGCCTGTGCGCTACGTATTAACAATGCATTTCAAATTGTGTCCATGGCACCAAAAAACACTTTGAAAAACGTTAAAAACTTTAGTATCAATGGCTTTAGTGCGTTGGTGTACGATCTGAATCTTCAGAGTGCAGTGGTTTGAGTTCACTGGCTGCCGTATGAGATCGCTGATAAAGAGATCTGTTCTGTTATGTCCAAATTTGGTGTTGTGAAATCCTTTACTCGTGAAAAGAACATTATCGAAGGCTTTACACACTCTTATTCTGGTGTGAGGAGAATTGAGCTACAATTGAAAGAAAACACTACTTTAAGTGACTTGCCTGATACCGTGGATATATGTGGTTTGTCGGCCTTACTCGTTGTCTACGGCAGATCACTCTTATGCTTACGATGCAACTTTCGTGGGCACGTTCGTCGTGCCTGTGAAAGCGTGCGTTGTCAGCAATGTCATCGGTACTCCGAAAAGAATAAGCCATGTGTTCACCCTACTGATAAGTCATATGCGTCTGCGGTTGCTGTTGCTCTCCCTGGGCCCGCTAAGTTGCCTATTAATGCTACTCCTGCTTGTTTGAGTACCCATTCGATTGTTGCAATAGTAGAAATGGATACTTCTAGACATCCTGATGGTCTTGTCATAGCTGAGGCCAACGCTTGTGAACCTGCGGTTCCTCAGTCGGCTTTGGTTCATCTTAATAAGCAAACTACCGCCGACGTGTGCACTACTGCTACTACTACTACTACGTTTGTTGAGCCTAGTGTGGATTCTGATTTTTCCGACGTCCAGCTTAGAAAACGGCGGAGAGTGAACGGCAATCAAACGTCGCTTTCAGATGTTTGCATAGTTGACACTTCCAACCGATTTTCGCCCCTGGCAGATGTTGAGGTTGAGGGAGAGTACGTGGAATCCGAAGTGACCAGTGAGGATCATGTAAACCCAAATGACAGTGATTCAGTGTGTTCGGAAAGTCTGCGGAGCGAAAATGTTAGTCTCCACTCTGTTGAGGACCCTGAGTCCTCAGCGCCATGTGTGACAATGAGGGTATAGTTGAAGGCGAAATTGTATGCGACAATGTATCTGAGTGTGTAGTTGGTGGTAGACCGGACCCAGCTCCTTCATTGCGCCAATAAGAATTTGTTCCTGGAATATACGTAGTGTGAGGAACAATGTTGAAGAAGTTTTAAAATTAAGCGAGACTATTGAATTAGGCTTGCAAGAGACTAGGCTTCCTTTTGGAGTTAGCATTTGTGTTCCTGGATTCGATTGTTTGTTGAGCTCCCCCTCTTCTGGTATCCGTGTCCTCGTGAACTGGAGAGTGCCCCACCGCGCGCTGGTCTTGCCGGCCTGTCCTGGCATCGATTCATGTGGTATCAGCGTGTGGTCGGGCTCGTTCTGGTTCGCGATTGTCTTTGTTCATGTTGTGGGCAAATTTTCGGTTGCTGACTGGGAGACCTGGATCCGTGCTCTTCCAACTCCAGTAATTGTTGGAGGGGACTTCAACGCCCACCATCAGGCGTGGGGTAGCAATCACTGTGACACCCGAGGTTGTGTGATTGCAGACACTTTGTTAAACTCTGATTTATGCCTCGTACATAACAGGTCCCCAACATTTCTTCGTTGGTCGCATGACAAGATCTACGAGTCAGTCATTGACCTATTTCTTTGTTCGAGTAGTCTTGCGTCTTTCTTCGGATTTACTGTGTCGTGTGACCTCCGCGGGAGCGATCACTTCCCAATCATGCTTTTTTCTATTCAGTCTGCACGTCGGGTCCAGCAGTTGCGTAATTGCCGCCCGTATGTTGAGTCTGGCACCTTTGCTCCTTGGTTGAGTAAATGGATTAGGCTGCGGCGTATTCATTTCAGCAGAGCAAGTCATCCAACGTGGTGGACTTTGAAGTGCACTTTTGCCGTGCGTGATCGCAGAAAGGCCTATCAGCTGTGGCGTCGTAAACCAACCCAATACCGTTGGTGGGTCTTTGTTGGCGTCGCAAAGGAAACGCGTTCCATCCTGAGAAGTGAGAAGTCTTCTTTTGGGGCTCGTCTTTGTCAGAGTATTGGTCGTGGTGGGTCTCAATCATTAGTCTGGAATCTTGTGCGTCCTCAGGACACTAGGCAGCAAATTTCTTGGATCTTTAATTCTGCCAACGATCGGGTACTTCGTGGATGTGAGATGGTTGATGCTCTCAACAGCAGGTTTGCTGAGGTGTACCAGTTACCTGAAGGCATTGCCATCTCTTCTTCTGAACGGCTCTGGCTTGACAGCCCAACGGATGCTCCACTGTGTATGACTGAGCTTCTGTCTGCACTTTCCCAATGCCGCTCCAGTAGCGCTGCTGGTATTGATGGGGTCACGTACGACTCCATTAGGAATGTTTGCCCTAACGGGAAAGTTGAGTTGTTGGGGTGTTTTCAGGACATTTTTGACGGAGGTGCTGTCCCTCAGGCCTGGATGTTTACTATACTCACTCCTGTAGCGAAACGGGGGAAACCTCGTTCTGCATTGACTATAATAGTTACCGTTATAGTTACCGTCCTATCGCACTTCTGTCCTGTTTTCGTAAGCTTAAATTTATAAAACAAAATGTAAATGAATAAAAAAAAATTAGTAATATTTTGGCACAGCTTGCCGTCTAGACACCAAAGCAATTCTCTCCCCCCCCCCCCACCTTCGCCACCACCTTACCGGATGCCAATGAAAAGTATAACTGTGCGTACAGACTAACAAACCACCCCTGTTGGATTGTGGTGTTTACTGTTTTGTTACTTGCATCAATGAAACAAGATAATGTACTTTGTTTCTATGATGCACCAAGCTGCACATCGGATGAAAAAATCTGACACACCAGCTATCAAAGAACGCTTGCCATTATGAAATCGCAACATTATTATTTTCATAGACGAAAGACAAAGCTCTCTATTGGACTAAAGTTTACATTAGGCACATACTCGATATCCTTCCGATATTGATTCCAAATGGTTCCATTACCTTTTTAAATACAGGGATAGTTGGTTTTAGAGCGCGGAAGTGTGTTAAAACGACTTAATACGGTCGATTTGTAGCGCCACAATTCGTACATGTATACGGTGTTTGCGTTCGCTCGAAGGGCCGGTAGGGCACCTTATATTTTTTTTTCGTAAACAGGCGAGTTGTTATTGTCAGTTTCGTGTGGTTTTGTGTGGTTTTGTTGTTGTTGTCAGGCAAGTTTGGGGTTTGGCATTTGATACTGGGGCAGTTAATTGGTTAGGTTATGATAATGGTGATTTAACGAGTTTCCGCAATTTGGGATCAATTTGTAGTGCCTTCCGTGAAAATTAAAGGTAGTTTTTTTTTCTTCTCTTTTTTCGAATTTCGGACCATGTGCGTAAAGTAAACTTGTTCCTTCTATTGTTTATTTTACTATCGAAAGTGATCGTTGAATGAATTTATAATTCTGCCTTTATTGTGTAGCACTGCCCCTGTCTTCTAAATCCGTTAGCTATGCACCTAGTATGCACTATCCCGTTGCCTCACACGTTTGTCGAATTCATACTACAAAAACTGTTACACTAAATAATCGATTATACAATAATTACCTGATTAGAAGGAGCCACATAACTACCTGAATTGCCAATATGCGTAGAATACTGGGACAACTTTGCCGGCGAACCGTAAATAGCCGCCATTTTTCTTCAGTGGTTTGCCCAAAGCCGAACAACGGATAGACTTCCGTTTTCCGTGGATGTTGTTAAAACCTGAAATAAGCTGGGCCAGTTTCGGTTCAACTTTTTTTTCATATAGAAACATAATTGGCAAAAAATTTTAGTCAAGGACCTAGATCCATTCATATTCAAACGATTTAATCATTAGAAAACAAAAACGAACTCGTTTGATGTTTAAGGTAAGGTTTAACTGATACGAAGTCAAAACAGCAAAGGAACACAAATAAACTTTCCTGTAAGGTTTCGTATACCGCATGTTCATGTACTGTTTAGTCCACGTGAAAGCTAACTGCTGTATTTACATGTTTTTACAGTTATTACTTTAGAACACTGTAGGTCACATTGGTTCATTCTACTTGGCTAAACGACATTGCTGGAAAATCGTGAAAACCGTAGTCTTACTATGCTTAGTACAAACGTACAGCAAAGTAATTCAGGGTTCGTGCGACTCCTGGAAATATCATTGAAAAAAATTTCAAATTACCAGTTTGAAGTCTTGAAGATGAAATCTTGAAAAGTGGTATATGTATCAATAGGATGAACGGAATGGAGACGACCTGACTTAAATAATGCTGAAAAATTTAGCCCCGAAAGTATGGGAGTGTGTACTGTGTAGCACTATATAAATCTTAAAAAATAATTTTGTAAGTTCGGATATGGTTTTAATTTTATTTACGAATGGATGAATACAGCAGTAAGGCTTCACGTGGACTAAACAGTACATGAACACTGCGGTATACGAAACCTTACAGGAAAGTTTATTTGTGTTCCTTTGCTGTTTTGACTTCGGATCAGTTAAACCTTACCTTAAACATCAAACGAGTTCGTTTTTGTTTTCTAGTTCGTGATACTTTGGCATACCAAGTTGGTTTTCTGTGCTCGCTGCAAACGCATGGAATTTCGGTCGCTGCGCTCGCTCATTCAGTGCAAGTCATTCTTTTGGAAGTTGGTTTATCCGCAGCTCTCTTTCAGCGGCTTTGGGCAACGGACATTTTAGCTTTAACACGGGACAGTGATGTGAAATCATTGTATAAATCAATTCGTAATACGGACGATGCTTCCTCTTCACCTGCAGTGAATTGTTTGCGGATGGACATTGTTGCGTAAAAACAATGTTAAAACAATGTAAAACAATAAAACGGATCGTTCAGGGCCCCGTAACTCCAGAACAGGACGACCAATTGAAATTTCTATTTCTATAAAGGGCACATCTCCGGATGTAGATCTTTCAAATGAGCTAAGAACCAACTTTATGAGACAAATAGTTTGATCTGTAGAGAGCGTAGCAGAAACGTGTCGTGCCAAGAAGAAGAATCCAAAAATGAAACTCGGAGCTCCGAAATGACAAATCGGAAATTAATAAAAGTTGGTACATATGTTCACTAAGTCCAACAAAACTCGTGTATTAAATTTAAGTTGAAAATATTGAAATACAGCAGAGAAATTAAGCATCGAAATTTTGGATTTAACTGGAGGTTGAGGTCAAACCTTACTGTAAAGGCGGCTAATACTGCAATGAATTACAGCCACCTCAGCAAGCACAATGGGATAAAGTGATAAAAAGTTCAAATGAAACAACCTATACACAAACCAATATGGAAACAAAACTTGTATTGCAAAACGATTGGACAAAATACGGCAGACCAAGCAGAAATAGTCGAACCCTTTCGATAATGGTTTGCATTCATGTTTCATTAAAAAGTCGTTGTTGTTGTGGACCAGCCTTACTGATGAAAGGCATTGTAGCCTTTTAACAATGCTCAAAACAACAATCAATTTCGTCTTTTGTGCTCCCTATATTGTCGAATATATATTCTTCTTCTGCTAGGGTGGGCGTGCGGCCTCAATAAATTTATTATTCCTTCCTTCCTCTGTTATAAACCGTAAGGAGCATCATTAGCAACAATTTAGTTTCATCGGTGGGGTGGGGGAGGGAGGCATGGCATGTGGGAGGGGAGTAAATACATTGAAAACCAAAGACCAAACACCTGGGGTTCCGGGGAAGGGACGGGGAGATATTCAGACCCCACACTATGGGAGTGAAACTTTTGAACTATTGGAGAGGGCACATCTACAGAGCAATACCTGTAAAATGAGCCAAGCACCCGCTTTATAAGACAAATAGTTTGATCTGTGACTGAAGAACACTGACAATATTTAGCCAAGAAAGTAGACGAGTGTGTTGCCTTACAGTATTCTTCCTTTGTTTAGGCATTAAAAGTTTTGAAATTTGGCCTCTGGCTTTAATTGTATTTACATGTATAATGATTGTATACAGCAAAGTTTCAAGTGGACTAAACAGTACAGTAACACTGTAGTATCTGAACCCTTACAAGAAAATTTATTCGAGTAACTTTGCTATTTTGGCTTGGGATCAGTTAAATCTTATCCACCCAAAACCAAAACTGGTTTAAGAGAAGCCGCCAAGTTTCCAAAAAGGGTCGGCCTTTATTCCCTATGCAAATTAACATGGGAGCCTGGTGATTTGCTAGTTACTATAACACAGTCACTAGTCACTAGTCACTAGTTACTAGTAACACAAATCAACGTTATTCAGGGATTTTTTCTTTATAAAGAACACGTTCCCACATTTTAATGTATAGGTTTTCTTCGTTACTGGATCCAAGACACCTGATTCAAACGATTTGCAAAAGTTTTTACCGCATGGGGAATTTACACCAGTATGCTGAAATCAGGTAATAAGCCAGATTCAGTTAAAAGACACAGTCTGCTAGTGAGGCCGCCTTACAATCATTTTTTAACAATCGGATGTCTACAATCGGATGTACTACTATTACTAAGCAGCTGGTGTTTGTTGATTGGCATTGTTGCATGATAACAATGTTTAAAACAATGTAAAGCAATCAATCGGGTCGTTTAGAGCTCCCAAACCCATGAACCACTTGACCAATTAGAAAACTGTCTTATGGAAAGGGCACATTTGCGGACCCATACCTGTAAAATGAGCTAAGAACCAGCTTTGTAGGACAAATAGTTTAATCTGTAGAGAGCGTAGCACAAACGTGTCGTGCCAACAAGAAGAAGAAGTAAGAAGAAGCCAAAAATGAAAATCATGATTCCAGCTCAAGTCCAGATCTCTGCTGTGACAAATCGGAAATTTAATATAAGTTCGGACACATGTTCACCAAGTCCAACAAAGCTTATGTATTAAATTTGAGTTGAAAATATTGAAAGACAGAAGAGAAATTAAGCATAGAAATTTCGGCTTTAACATTTCGGCTTTCGGTTGAGGTCAAACCTTACTGTAAAGGCTACCGCCTTTACTAATAAACTGTTGCCTACCAGAGCCTACAATTTTCTGGTACGTGTTCTCATTGAAAATCAAGTAACATCGACTGCTATTCAGGCACTTCTGATCTGGCGCTAATAATTGATCGCATAACCCGTTCAAATAAACGACTCGAGTGGGACTTGACGTCATTAGACAATCGCCACGACTCAACCCCCGTCTGTATCTCAAAAACTGCTTTATGCATAAAATGCATAAGCAGTTAAAAAGGTGAGAAATCGAAAATTAATAACAGTTGAGTGGAAAACATTGAAAGACGGCGGAGTAATTGAGTACCAAAATTTCGGCTTTACCATGGGAGACGGAGGTCAAACCCTTTACTAAAACATATTTGTGTCCATATCCCGTCCATGCTTACTCCCATATATGTTACTTGATATCAACACACTAGCGTGTGTCTAGATGTAGCGTGTATCAGTTCGATTTGTAGTTCGATTCTGTTAGTTAGGTGTAGTTTTAAGTTGGAGCGAATGGATTAGTGGATTAAATGGATTAAAGTAAGGTGAAGTATTCGCTGGAAACAATCTAGAAAGTAGTTCAACCGGCTTCACGAAGCTCGTGTTGAAGAGCTAAATCCAACCAAAACCAAAACTGGTGTAAGAGAAGCCACCAAGTTTCAAAAAAGAGTCGGCATTTGAAAGTAGTGATATCATCCAACCAGGGAAAGGCAACCTAGGTTAATCCTATTAGCCAAGTTAATCGGCCCGACTAATAGTTCGAAAGTTAAATGAAGACTAGAACATTGCTGCTCGCAGTAGCAATCTTCAAGTTTTTATTTAACGTCCAAAGTACTATTAGATGCGATTAACTTGTTTAATAGTATTAATCTTGGCGGCCTTTTCCTGGTTGAATGATATCACTACTTTCAAATGCTGACCCTTTTTGGAAACTTGGCGGCTTCATTATACCAGTTTTGTATGTATGTGGATATAACACTTTTCATAGGACTGTGAAAGTATAAAAAAAATCACATCTTTATCTACCATTTTTTTTTCTGGAGGAATTTTATATCTATTAGTTTTCTCATTGATAATTTTCACATTTGCCATTGCCCCTATTAGCTGTTACATCAGCCAAATTGACATGGTTTATTGTATACATGTTTCACACGCAGAAGGTACTTCAGCGCCCATTTAAGTGTACACTGGCTAACAAACGCTCATTTTCGTTCGCTTCACTCAGTCAATCAGCACGTCCCCTGCAGTTGCTCTTCCCAAGAGTAACAGATGCATTTAACGTAGGACTGTTAAATGTGTCTTGTATATGTGTCTTTATCTTTTTTTCTGTAGAATTTTATGTCTCTAAATAATTAGCAGTTACATCAGCTAAACTGAGAAATTTTTCCTTTGCTTACTTCGTTCACATTTTGTCATGCAGAAATCCCTGAAGTTCATTGTTAATAAAACATCAATTTAAAGCATTTTTTTTTTATCAAAAAAGGACGGCAGCAGCCAAAGTTGGCTCTTGGCTGCTTTGAAGCACAAAGATGTGTTGGCAATATTGATACTGGTATAGTGGAGGAAGATGTGTTGACACAGGAAAATATTGACGCTGGTATAGTGGAGGAAGATGTGTTGACACAGGGAAATATTGACGCTGGTATAGTGGAGG
>JAHWFP010061554.1:0-14341 GCA_023313725.1 Lithobius niger
TTGAGATTATTCTTGGATTCAATCGTCTACTCCCTGAGTACGTCACATATTTTGGGGGCCTGCCGTGATTTGAACCTAAACCTTCGGGATAGGCAAGTTCATGTTTCCAAACCTTCGGGATGGAAAAAGCATGAAATAAAAAATCGTGTGCGGATGATTTTTGCAAATTTTTTCTTACCTAGTCGGGAGAAAAAATAACAAGCGAAAATTGTTGGGGAAGTTATATTTCGAGAGTTGAAAGCTACGGAATACGACAAACCAACTTTGGGTCATTCTTTTTGTCATTGAAATCTTCCGGTTTATGACAAAAAGATAACCCCGTTTTTTACGCAAGTAATTAACGTTAAACTGGGAGGTAATTTGTAGACTCTTCGAGTTTTACAGAGAACCACGCTTTATTCTTTCCTGATGGTAAAGGACGGCTCGAATAAAGTCACCATTTTATTGAAAAGTAAATAAAGATGTTCACAAAACACTGAGTAGTGAAACAAAATCGCTACACAGATATTTGTAAGAGTTGAAAAAGTGAAGGACGCACTTTTGAAACTACGAGCGAAGTCAAATTGATCAGTGGTGAGCTAACTGAGTCCTCATCATTTTGAAAGCATTTTGGCTATTGCTTAAGAACTTAGGTTTGTGATACAAAACAGACTTAAGTTGAAGTGCAGTAAGTGTGGATATAAACCTTGGAAGGGGTCCAGACTGAAGACGCACTTCGCAGAGAAAAAAAAGCGGGAACGCTAACATTTTTTCTCACCAGCGAAAATTACGGGTTGCGCTGCTCGTAATTCAGCAAAAGGTACCTCCTATTTCACGCCCATTAGTAATGCAAAACTTGGACTTAGGTAATGCACGAAAAAGGACGAGGACTGAGAATAGTAGAAATACTACCTTAGTTCATGAAAATGGGGAAGGTTTTGACAATTCTTGGGCGGAAGACAGGTTTCAATTCGGAATGGATTTAGTCAGATTCGAACGTGTCCCCGCTAAGACTGGCACGTCAAAATAGCAGGAAATTGAGCAAAGTTGGAGCTAAACTTCGCTTATTTTCATAGTTGGATAGTTTACTATTCAACGATCTGGAGTAAATGAAAAGCTGACGATTTGCGAAGATAGTCCGAATGGAATAAACTAATTTCGGCAAATTGGCGACTTGACTGGACGCATTTTTTTATTGTGTTCGGGAAAAGTGGGGTTTTTTTTTATTCCATGTGTTTCTGGAACCGGAAATGGTTGCCTGGAATACGGACGGGATGTACGGTGACAAATTGTGAAGAAAAAAAAAAAGGGAAACCTATTTTGTGAAACGTAGCCCCTCCCCCCCCCCTCATTCCTGGAGACGTGAACAATTACGGTTCATTGTCGTATGGATGCAGGGAATGGAGGGCTGTAAAATTGGTTTAATCTAGTAGCTGTCAGTAGGCTTTAGATTACGAATTGTTACAGACATAACTTTGGAAGGTTAATAGGTAAGAAAGGTTTGTGATTTGGATCCGAAAATTCAAATGCGCAGTGCGGCCTTAACCACTGATTTAACTGACCAAAGAATGGGTTTTGAAAAGGGAAAATTAGGAATTGACTGGAGTTCCGGTCAAAACCGAATTTTTTTCAAAATTGGACCTTGTCAGGGCCATTGTCAGTTGATCGAAATTAATTGTGAAGCTATGAAAAGGCTTACAATTTAAGACGGTAACTGGGCAACCGAAAATGAGGCATCAGTCCACAACCTTGTTCAGGTAACAAAACCTGGAATAAGAGCGTGAACAGGCTGCCGCATTTTGACCCGTTTGTCGCATATAAAAAGAAAGCACATTTTTTATTATATCGTACAAACGAAGATCGCATCCTCATATACGCTGCCTGCAGATTTCTTAAATCATGCACGCAGGAATATGTGCGGTGGCGATCCAGAAAGAAACCTATTTTGTTTTGTTGTGAAACAAGGAGAAACCGAAAATAGGGTGATTACTGAAGGCTTTTATGCAGAGCGATCTAGGCAAAAAACCGCAGATCAGCTATGCAGGAAAGCACCTGCGTGTACATGGCGGAGCTTTGGTTGACCGGAAGGAATCAATCCAAAACGGGCTATGAAACACACGGACGGAAACTAATTTAAGGGGCAGTTCTGAAAAGGTATTTTCATAAGACTGACGTGAATTATTTTAGTTTCAAATGATTGTTCAGCTCGGTAGCGGACACACTGTTTAGGTTAGTTGGCCTTAAAGGGTCAGCTAGACGACTACTGTGTGAGGTAGGGCATGTAAGGCGTGTAGCACGATCCCGACGGAATGGTTTATTCCGTAAAAGACGCGATATGGGAGTACGGCACTCTCGGCGTCTGGTCACTAGACTTGGTGACGTGAAGGCTACGACGGTAGTTCTTATTAAATGTGGGAGAACCCCAGTGGGGAACTCTACCCGCATGCGGGATGGCAGTGCGAGGTCAAGCTCTACGTAGCGTGTTTGGTTAAAGCTGTAGGCTCGCTCTAGTGGCGTTGGCCAGATGCACTTTACCAACACGTGAGTGCTGCGGTCTAAGGGCACAATCTATGAAAATGGATTGGAGAATTAGGTTGAATGAACGGATTGGGGTAGAGTGTTCAATGCGTGATAGGGAAGGTGGTGTGGCAACCAAACCCCCCTTGAAACCAGAGGCACTCCGGACGACCACAATTCCGGAATTTCTGCTGAATGTTTGAACATTACTGGTCCCAGCAGGTGAGCAGAAAAGGGTGAAAAAGACCCTTAAATGTACACCACAGAAAGCAGTGGGAGGGGGCGCCAATTTTTTTTCTCTGTCTCACTGACTATCTGGTTGCTGGACGTGCTTTGCACGAATTTGACGGTGGCTCCCATTTGCTCGTCCGCTCGAGAGGGCACAACCGATGGATGGGACCACCAGGAAGTCGTCATCAAGAAAGTGGAAAGCATGTATGGGGTGGAAGTCAATGAAGATGGACTTTGTACGTATTTCGTGGATGGATGCAGTATGGACTGCAAGTTTTGTGGAGGTGCCGCGATGCCGACCATGACGTGATGGCCGGAAGTGGCATGGACAATGGGTGCACCGAAAGGCAGCCACAATTTGGCGGCCTGCGTGAGACCCAGAGTCGGGACGCTCATAGCAGAGTAGGTGGTGAAGTTGTGGACCATAAAGGGGGATAGGCTCCCTATAGTGTGGTCCACAACAGGCGGCGGTGGGCTCGCAAGAGTCTGGGGGCACGTAAAACTTCTTCTATAGTGCTGAGGAAATACTGAAGGCCTCCGTGTCTAACGAAGGGCGAATGAACGCCCTACCGTGGTACCGTCTAGTCGGCGTTGTGTCGGGCTGCTGGCTTATAGACCCGTTCTGGTAAGTGGCACAACGTGGTACGTGGATGACAGTCCACACCTAAGGGGGTATCTTGAGGAACCAAGGGTTTACGGGTTCCTGGTACGAGGTATTCCCCGAACAGGCAAGACTGATGAAAACGGTCAAAGTTTGCATGAGGTCAGCGATAGGCCTATGCAGATCAGACCGTCGGTTGCTACCAGCCGCGAGGTTGGATAGTGGTCGCTATCGACTGGGTCATCGGTCGGTTGACTGCGTGTAGGTTGCTAACACATCCTACAGGTAGTTGGCTTAATGTACAGTCAGGCCTACGTAAACACGAATGCAGTGTGCATGTGTGAGCGTAGCTTTCCGTGATCGTAGCACCTTGAAAAGAGGAATACGGGAAGCGGAGAGGTGTAAGATAAGGGAGGCACCCTGGATCCCGCAGTGCGTTGTGGGTTGGGTGGACGTCCTGGACTTACACGGAATGGTAACCAGCCTGGGTTGCGCCCTCTCGTGGGGAGACCAAAGGTTACAAGTGGCTCATATTGGAGTGAGGTGGAAGTGTATTCTTCGGTGGAGTGGACTGCAAAGGGGAGTGCGTCGTAGAATGCAGTCCGAAAATGGAGGTCAACGATTGACCATCCTAGGAAGCATGGGCAGGAGGTGCCAGCACGTTCCCAGGCGGACCCTGGAGTGGAACGCTCGGACAAAATTTTCCGTCGAATTGGCGTTGTGGAGATGTGTGAAACAAGTGCGTTTATTCATGTACCGTTGCGAAGCAACATTGTAAATACATCGTGGGGAAAGACGTCATCCAGGATGGTGGAAGAGCTCTCTGGGGAAGGACTTTCATCGGGAAGCTAGGTGTTGGAGAGCGTCCGGCTGGTTAATTAAAGACATCCTCTGCGAAGCGTCTCAACTAGCTGGAAGGCGTCACGAGGTGGCAAACGGTGAAGGAAATCTCCGGGGGTGTTTGGAAACCGGATGGGGACCAATTTCTGTGTTATGATTGTTACGGAGGACAATGTTAAGTTTGTGCGGCGTTTGGTTACGAAGGACGTTGTTATGTTTGGTGCGGCGGTTGTTATTGTTACTTGTTAAGTTTGGGTTGTTTACAAGCTTGTTGGAAGTGTGAACTTAGCTTATTGAGACTGGGCGTAGTTCCCAGGAGGATTTGAAACATGTTGTTATTTTAAAATTTTGTTTACCTTAGAATAGCTGAACTGAGACATGGCTAAATTGGACCATGAAGGGTTAAATTTTAGGGATTTTTTGTACAGTGTGTTTTTTTATTTATAATAAATGTACATTGAACTAACTTTATAAACCTTATTGCAGGCTTAGAGGGTACTGAGTAATACATAAGGTAGGTCTACCTTCCCCCAAGCAAAAACTTAGGGTGGGGGAGATGTAACACGCTATTTACGAATAGCAGGGCGCACCTTGTGTGAACGCACATGGTGCACCTTGCAGTTACATGAGCTGCTTGGCATCCTGTCAACTTCCGTCTACACCGGAACTTGGCCGAACGCCAACAGCCGGGAACGAGGCTACTCTATTGTTCAAAACCAGTTAGAGCCGGCTCCAACCTGTTAGCGGTTACGCAACGTAATGCCTCAGGCGACTTCTATTGTTCTGGCCCACGCATAAATACGAGGGTCTGGACCATGGGAGAGGACTTGGTGTGGGGCAGACGACTCGAAAGGTTGTCTCCCTAGACTCAGCTCAGGATAAGACCAAGCTCCTAAACTTGTGTTTTATGCCTAATATGTGTTCTCAGTGCATAGTCCCCTAGCTATGCAGTAAGGAGTAAATTGGGTTTGAGATTATTCTTGGATTCAATCGTCTACTCCCTGAGTACGTCACAATTCGCGTAAATTGGCTACCCCCGTTTTTTGGCCACAACCGCATTAATTCGACGTGTGACACGTCGAATTAAAAAAAAACCAGAACACGCGAATCAATGCGAGCGAACGTAGGATAAATGAAAGTAAAAACGTATTTGCGAATGTTTGGTCTTTGATGTAGGTCAGTGTTGGGAACGAACATGTCTTCTGCCCCTTAAGCGAAAAACGTTAGCGATAGATTAAAAAAAGAGGGAACTTAGGATCTAAATGAAAAAGAATAAAGAAAGGAAAAAAAAAACTGAAAAAAGAAGTATTGATTACTAACATCTGGTGGCCATTGGAAGCAGTTCCCGTGCTTGACTCATTTCCTTCCGCGGCCACGATGACGTCAGAGAAGCGTTGACAGACAGGCAAGGACGTCTGTTTGGTACGAGAACAATAGCGAGCAGCGTGCACCCTCCTGCTAATTAACTTTAATTTAGCCTTTTGTTAAGGGCTTAATTAATGAACTAGGCCTGTAATTACGCTGTTGTAGTTCACTATAGCCAAATAGCTAATAGCCTATGTAAAGAGTGTGCAGAATGAATTTTGTAAAGAACTTTTGACGGGTGTGTTGTAAAGGCAGGGGGGGGCGGGGTTGCACTCCCCCCCCCCAACAATCCTTTCATTTCAATGAACGGAATGATCTTTAATTGCTTGGGAACTCATAAACAGTTGATGGAATGGCTGTTATTACACGACAACACTGCCATTATTGGCACTGTCCCTAAAACTTAGTGTTTGTGTGAGTGATTGTCTTTGTGTCCCACTGTTTACTCAGCGTATAATTAGTACTGGTTCTTTTTTACAGTCACTATGGTCGGAGCAACGAGGATTGGGGTGCAACCAGGCTAGGAGGCCAAATTTTTACGGGGTTATGGAGTGAATCCAATACGTTATTAAATCTGATTTACACACTGAAAAGGTTACGATTTGAATAAATTTTTTCATACGTCTGAATAGCTTTTTTTAAGTTCATCGTAGAGGTGGGCCTGTCACGGATTGTTAGCCGTGACAATTGAGTTTCCTTTGGGGCAGCAATGCTGCCTTTTTCAATTGTTTTGTATTGTTTAAGTAGCCGTAGTTACTGAAACATGTTGAGGCTAGCAACAGCCAGACTAGTTTTGCGTTAAAAACTAAAAATTCCGCAAGGAATAAATGTTGACTTTAATTTATAGTTACTCATGGCGTTTCAGTTGCCTTCCTTTCCGTAACAGAGTGACTTGTGTTTTTGGTGCCGAAACGGGTTAGAAGTGAAAAGAACTAGGCCAAGTCGAGAAGGAACAAACAACTGACAACGCAATAACGACGGAAACAGGGGCTATGAAAAGCAGAGCTGGCTACCGTGCATCGGTAACAAAATCCTGTAACCTGTTAGCTGAGGCCATGGGTACAACGGAGGTCGACGAGTTCGAAGTATAGAAGAATTAATCGCACAAATCGAAAGAAAACAGGTGGCAGGTGGTAAAACGGACGAAGTCCTGTGACAGCTGATTTCAGAAGACAAAATCGAGGAGTTTGCAAGAGTTAACAGACTGGGAAGACTCAGTAGATGACATCAAACGAACTGCTAAGATCTTATTAAAGAGAAAGAAAGCCGAAAACAAGTAGGAACACCACCACCAACCCAAATGGAGTACCAAAACACGGAGTACCAAAAGACGGAGTACCAAAACTTACCGGTGAACAACAACTGAGCCAATAAACTTACTGGTGTACGAAAAATTAGGCGAAAAATTACTGTGTATGAAAAGTAAAGCGAATATAAAATGTGTATGAGAAAAAGAGGGTGGTTGAAACGGGGGCGGAAATTTTAGATTTCAACAAAAATGGGGGGGAGGGGACGAAAAAGAGCTCCGGCTCTAACTGTGGCGTGAAACAACTTTACTACAGACCCATCTGTCAAACGCTAAAGCAAACTTTGCTGTATTTTTTTCAAACGCACTTTTTACATTATTCATACTTTTTTCATACGTTTCACTTCAGTTGTGTTTCTATTGTTAATATTTTAAATTTAAAAAATGCAAAATCTTGACCATACGTGGAAACTACAAAATCTTTAGACCCGAAGTAAAATTGCGTAAATTGTGTTATTATAAACACGGCAGAATTAAGCATTAAAAAAGCGTGGAAAGCTAAGATTTGGTAAGCCTGAACAATAACAATTTGTGATATAGTTCTTTATGAACTTCGGGTCATGTCCTGAAAACAAAATATCTATCTTATCTACCTATCTATATCTACCCATCTATCTGTCTATCTACTACAAACTGACACCGAGTTTTAAATAAGTATACTGTAACTAGAGGTCGACCGAATTTCGGTTTCGGTTTCGGCACCGAAACTAGCAAATTTTCAGTTTCGGTTTCGGTTCTGGTTTCGGCCATGAAGTTAATAGCTCAGTTTCGGTTTCGGCCGAAACCGACGAACTGGTTTCGATACGGTTTCGGTTTCGGCCGAATCCTATGCTTCAGTTTCGGTGAAGCCGAAACCACTTCTACCTCCTGGCAGTATCCAATTTCCGTATAGACTACTAGGCTGTTTCCTAGTGGTGTGACATCCAGGGGGCACCATCACAGATCCGGCTTACATCTGCCATGCCCATCAATAATAAATAATTTTTTTTTTTTTTAAATCTAAATCAAAATATTTAAATGGCTTCATTGCACTGGAGGATATTTGTGCTTTAATTTGTCTTTATTTATGTTTTCAAGCAAAGCTCTTACTTACTGAATGAAAAGCCTTTTTCCGTGCCCTGGACTGACACGAATAAAATAAGACTATTTTTAAAATAAAAAATGAGTAGTGACAAAAAAATGCAAACGAAAGTCCTGAAGTCTTGTAGCAAGACTGATAAGTTTTTGTTTTTTTTTAAATTCTAAAACATTATTTTTGTTTGAGGGGTGGGAGGCCACACATTCATGATTTTATGATTTTAATCCTGCTGTTTGTCAAATTATTAAAATTGATCGATTGATCGATTTCGGTAGTGGTTTCGGTTTCGGCCGAAACCGTACTGCCAGTTTCGGTAGTGATTTCGGTTTCGGCCGAAACCAGATCACTGGTTTCGGTAGTGGTTTCGATTTCGGCCGAGAGTGAAAAAATTGGGTTCGGTCGAGCACTAACTGTAACTTCGTTTCTCTTGACGAGCCGAAAGAAACGGAATCATAGCACGACATCAAAGTTTAGAAATTCTTTTGGCCTAATACCACAAGTGCCTGACGTAGCTAAAAGGAATTTTGTGAATTACTGATACACCTACGTGGTCACAAACTAGGAACTATTAAGTAACATTTGCAGATGCCAAGAAACCAATTCGCGCATGTTTTTTTTTACACTCCGTAACTCTTATTCTAGTTGGAATTTAATAAATAAATAAACAGACTCAGTATTTTTGTATTTTAGTTAGGCTTTCGGGGCGTCGTACATTCGAAAAGGAATATCCTGGTTAGGTATGAGTGTAGTTCTATTATATTCAGAAATTTTATATTAACGATAGGCCTACAGCACAATTTTTGTTATATTTTGCATGTTAATGCTACCAATATAAGGTAGACGACTCATAACTCATGGAGAAACGATTTTGTTTAGACATATTGTAATAAGCAAAGAAACACAATGGACCCAACATTGTGAACTGCTAAAAAGGACAAGCGTGCAGCAATAATTAGAGAAAATTCCCTTGTCACATCTTAGCTGTTAAGTGTTGTTCTCCATTGTGGTTCATGGTTTATTATTAATATTTATAGCTACTTTCGTTTCTTTAATAATGTTGTACAACAAGCCTGAGTTGAATCGTTGTTCGTTTCTTGTTTTTTTTGCTAATCTGTTTTAAACAAAACCATAAGTGAATCAAAAATGAAATCTAACAAGCTGAGCAAAATAGGCTCTCCTGACATTCGAACCATTCAGTTTTTTTGTCTAATCCTTGTCCGAGTCACGAAGATCTGAGTTAAAGACAAATAGCATACCCAACAATTTCTTTCATTCCGACAGGTGGAGTTAGTGACAAATGCGCCAGCTTTCTTTCCTTCCCTCCTAAAGCCCAGATTGAAACGAACGAGCCCAAAATATGGTTGTGAGCCATTTTAAAAGGTCAACAGAAACCTCAAATTTGACACAAGAGTTTTTTTTAATTTTTTGTTTTTTTTTGTTTTTTCATACACGTAGCCATCACAACTGTGGCTTTGTCTATGCCATGTAAGTCACCAAATTAAAACAAAACAACGTTGAAAGTAGACAATCGGCACATTTTCTTGATTTTTAATAACCGACATAAGCCTGTGTGCGATTCTAAAAGGTGAATCGAACCTCGAATTTTGTCAATACAGCGTTCTAGTAATTCTTTTTCATGTATATTAAGAATCTGTTTCCGATGTGTGACGCTCGATTTGAGGCTTGTGTGAAATGAAAAAAAAAACTGTGGAAAGTAGTGCTAGGCAAGAGTTTGGCCACTTGATCAATGGCTTCAGTAGAAACTGAGTGGTTCTCACAAAAACTTGAAACGAACCTCGAAATTAGCAATGGGAATTACGAGCACAATTTCGACAAATAGTACAAGAATTGGAGTAACAGGAACTGTCGTGTGCTCCTCGATAACTAAATAAAAGAATTTACTGTGAATATTTGAAAAAAAATCCCATGCATTTACCGTGGTTCGAATACATTTCTCCACCATGTAGAGGGTTTGTTGAGAGAAGCCCTTGTATAGCATAAGCTTCTCATGGGTTTCACTGGAAGTGCACAAAATTTTAAACAACTTTTATATTCAAAATAGATTTCTAGGTAATCATAAAAAAGAAACGAAGTGCAAATCTATGAAACGCATGGATTTGACCCGTCGAAATCAACTTATTGTTATTGTTATTATTATTATTATTATGCTAAGGTTGTCACAAAGGTCCCTGCCGGTCTGTGCCTGCTAGGGCAGTGTGAGAGACCACCCTGTTCCTTCAACATCTACAGAATCTCTTCTGGAGTGTTGTGGACGTTACTGCAGCCCCTGCTCTTATCGGCGCTTTGTTTTCGGGGTCTCAGAATGAGCCAATTCAGCCATACGAGCAGTTTGCTTAAAAATACCTAGAAAGATGGTATGATAGATTCCGTAATCGTGGGGCCTCAGGATTGAAAATATTACATAACTAAAAAAAAAAGTGCTTTATTAACAAATAACGGTTTACATTTCTTAAAAATACTAGCGGAGTCGCTCGCTTCGCTCGCTCATTCCGCGTCGTCTCGCTGCGATCGAGAAGACTTTCTCTCTGCAACACTTATGATACAGACAGACCTATACGATATCGGTTATCTCTAGAAAAGGTCAATATTATTTTTTTACGTCCAAGGAGTCAAGCAAAAAAATCAAGCAATTGATCAGAAAAGCCCTGTTTCTGATGACAGACGCCGATTTTCGTTCGCTTCCCTCACTCAATCAGCGCAAACATTTCCTCAGAAACTTGACTGAATCAATGTAACCACCAAGAACCACACATCATTTATATTTTGTGTTATTATACACTTTATATGGGTTTTCTTGTTTCACTTATTTTAAGAATATTGTTCTTTGCGTCCTGCTCAGTACAGATTTTTCCATGGGCGTCTTATCACTTCACTTTCTGATGATCCCTCACTTGGAGAAACATCTGCAGAACGTCAGTTGTAATCTCCTACGAAGGTGAGAGATGAAAGATTGATAGAGCAAAGCGAGCCACACATTGAAAAGGTTTACTTTACGTGGAAATCGCTCGCTTTGCTCGTTCAATCCACGCACCTCCGTATACTACAGAAACACGAATGTTTGACACCGTTTTAAAACCAAATCAATTGTTTTGATTTTTCAATGCATCAAGTCAGTTAGTATAAAACCAATGTTAAGATGGATATGTGGTGTGTTACAAAATACGTCGTCCGTGCATCCTTTTCCAGATCATCTCTCTTTGCTCGAGGAGGTTTTCATGAACAAACTATGACGTCATGAACGAACATCATGAGGGTTTAAAAAAACTTTGACGTTAGTCTTTCAGGTTCTTTCGCTTATTTGAGGGTGATAATATCAAGTAACAGCGATGAAAATAGGCCTATTAAAAGCGAAATTTAATTATCATTCGTTTGCTCCTACTCCCTTCTTTGTAGGTGCTTTTGTTCCGGAGGAGTAGAAGCACAAACACGCACGCACGCACGCAGTCTTCTCGAGCGCAGCGAGAAGACGCGGAATGAGCGAGTGAAGTAAGCGACTCCGCTAGTTTTAATTATGTAGATGACAGCTTTTACTGAAGCCAATGAGCACTATTGTCATTGCCAAATCATTGTCATATCCTTCGTTTTCTATTCTCAAGTTTCAGTTTTGAGAGTTTGCAATTCTGGCAAAGTGTTCTTTTCTGTCGTATATCAAACGAACCCTCAAATGGCTCAATGCTGTACCCAAAATTTCACCAAGACAACCGATGCTGGTATAGCTTTACTCACCGTGAAACATTGAAGCAATTCAACTACGTGTTACTTTCTTCAACCTTTACAATATGTGGAAACTACATCCTCTGTGATCACCTTCTGCCTTTCGTGTAGAAATTCCATCTCAATGGTGTATCTACCTTGAGGCCTTAATGGTGTGTTTGTTCGCGGCGTCCGTCTGGTACCAATCCTGTTCAAAATCGTCTAAACGACAGCACCAGGTTATAAAGAGGGATTTAGACCTCAATCCACTTTGGGTTTTGTGTCGGCACACCGTCACGGAATCCCAGGACCTTTCCCCCATTTTTGCGGCCACCGTTCGCCAAGACTGGTAGTAAATTTCATCCCCGAAATCCGGGCAGAAGAAGGATTTTCTACGTCATTACAATCCTTGTGCGCCTGGCCAGGTCGGACGAGAGGGAGGGGAAGGGGATTTCGGTTTAGGTTGTGACCCCCATCTTGTAGAAAATTCAAACGCTCTCGGGGAAGGGACGTTCATTTCCTGGAGCGTGCTGAAGTCGTCAGAAATGAATGCCAAATCGTTTTCGGGTTTTGACGCTTAATTTTAACTTTGCCTCACGGAAAGGAAAAGAGGAACCGACCTCATAGAAGAGAAGACATAACAGGATATTACGCAAAACTGTAAACAACAAAATGATAGTCAAGTTCCACGCAATCTATAATGATGTTTAAATAGTTTATGATTATTTTTGGAGTAAGCTGCAAAAAAGTTAAAAACTGCACAGCTCAAAGTCCTAAACGACATCCTAAATGTACACAAGGAATTTCAATCAATCTCTGCATTTATGCATCATTTCTGTAAGCGGTCAATTTCTGCGTTTCTTCCAAATTCCTCCTGAATTCAGGCATGGGGGTGGGGGGAGAGGGGGAGGGGGCAAAAGGGACAGCTTTTACCATGGTCTTAAAAATGCTTAATTTTTTTTTTGATTTGTTAACGCTGCAATTTTTAGCAAGTGAAATCTTATTTTTTTTCCCCTATTTACAACTTTGATATACGTTTCGAGGCATAAGGGATTTCGACAATACAAAATTAGTAAGGCCTCAGAAATCCGCTCTCATAGCATTTGCTTGACTAACGATCCCCGTTCGTTTTTTAACTCTAGTGCCTCTTGCAGCTAGCTCAACGACTTGTTCTAGATGCAAGTTCATTGATTTTTGCTGTATAATAGGCATTTTTTTTTAACTCTCTTTAATACAAAAAGTGCAGCATTTTGTACAATAAAAAGAAAGAATTTACCAATTTTAGTAGCATTTCTTGTCGTTAGATCCCGTTGTTAATAAGGTGTGTTTCCCTAACTGCAGTTTAAACAACTCATCCGTTTTTCAGGTATTATATTTTTGTCTTTTTGATCGAATGTTTGTTCTTAGGAAAACAAATATACGCATACAAGGTAAATCTATACATACATCATCGCTTAGGTTGGGATGCGTACAGCAAACTTATCATCATGCACGGAGCAAATTCAGACAGCCAGGCAGGTTTGCCGACCGTAGGGTGGGAGGGGGAGGAGGAGGAATCTGACCACACAATGGGGGAATGTGTACGTGGGGAAGGGGGGGGGGTCAGAGCGTTTGCTCGCGCATGTGTGAACCAGCTAGACCGTATAGCTAAGAAATTGTAGTAAAATTATTGGCTGATCTCAAATTCTGTCTTTTTATTGTAAAAAATGTTGCTTGCAACAAATTTTAATTGCTCTTCTTGCAATTAAAAGAATTAAAAAAAGGCCTATCCTGCTATAAGCCAAGTGTCACAGCAAAACGGTAAAGCAAAGAGCAAGCTTCGAATATCTTCCACTAGATGTCGCCACGTGCGCCGCTTGGGCTTTAAAGGCAAATCGTAAACGACGTCATGTTAGGTTTACGTTGGTTTCGTTTCGTCCCTATTTTTCTGCTTTTGTCCGTTGTTATACTTTCCATAATAATACAATGGACGAAAGTTAAACGAAAGTTGACGAACTCAAAAAAATAAAAAACAGAAGGACGAAACCAATGTAAAATCCTACCAGTAACGTTTATTATCTAAACATTACAGGTGGTAAAATCATGTCATAACAATACAAATAAGGAGCAACAACAATGTCGATCTCAGTCCTTCGGGACTGGCGTGTAAACTCAGTCATCCAGGTCTGGTATAACGGTATCAAGCTTGATGCATTGTTATATACTGAGATCGTCGAAACAGGGCGATAAGAAGTGTAGGTTATTACCCGCTTTACGAGTACTGAGATTAACAATGTCGAGGCCGGCAGGGGTCGAGCCATTGTTGACCTCAGTACTCGGAAAGCGGGTAATAACCTACCCAGTCGTGTAACAATTGAAAAAAAATACCATTCACTGTCATTGTTGTTGCAATATCGTCCTTGTTCGCTAAACATTCGTTTTTTGCGTAAACATTGTTGCACGCACAGTCGCATTGTCAAGATTTCTGAGCAAAAGAACTTCAGCACGATTCGTTCTTTGTTGTGCTCGTGCTGGCACTTTGTCGACCTCGGTACTCGGGGCCTGGGATGAAGGTATCAAGCTTGTTGCATTGTTACTAGCATTGTTGTAAAGTACTAAGATCGTCTAAACTGGGTGATAATAGTACTGTGAATTAAATTCAGCTTCACTTTGTCCCTAGGAAGGTACAGTCGTCAACACTTCCAACTTTATTTTCGTGGGCACCACTCTT
>JAHWFP010061559.1:0-10525 GCA_023313725.1 Lithobius niger
AGCAAAACAATGGCGATCTCCGTGTCGTGTTTTGGTGATGCAGTAATTAAATTGTTATATCGGACGTAAGAACCGTATTCTTACCGCAATTCTTGTGTTCAGTTATTGTGTTAGGGATCCAAAAGTCAAACTTGCATGTCAAAATGGATGTTATTGCACTTTAACCGCGCCGCCTAACTCTCATAATGCTACGAAAAGGTGTCAATTTCCCCCCCACCCCAAATATCGACATTTCTCCTGAAAACATGGAACCGCCGTCGGTTTTAGGATGTGCTAAGCAATATTACGCCACAACGTCAGTCAATGGAAACAGAAATCCAGTAGAAGCGAAATCGACGGTGGTGTTTCGAGAGGTCAGAGAACCATTAGCCACTGATTACGGATAACGGATTAGAAAGTGATCTGTCACCATTTGAGCCACGATTGAGAGCTCATCCCTGTCGAAGCTCAAGTAACGTTGTGGGGGAGGCGGGGTGGAGTTGTAGTTGTGCCAACCTTCAGCCGCTATTACCTACCCCCTTCCATCACTTTGCCCTAGCCTTGGATGGGGGGGGGGGGGTTCTGCTCGTGTTTGATACGCACTCCCATTGCAATAGCAGATACATTATTAAGCAGGTTAATGCAACAAAGATGGCGGAAGTTCATTCAATTCAAAGCTGTGGCATTCACGTGTGGCCTAATACGGGATAAGGTTTGGTCGACTCCTAGGCAGCCATGCTGTTGTACAATTGTCTTCAGTATTGATTTGCACCAATCGTGTGTTTGGCTGCTACGATAAAGTGTCAAGTGTTAAAAAGTTTGTATTAATACAGATTATTGGCCGAGCGAGCAAAGTCAAACACTCGACTTACGAAGCAAGCAATCTGCATTAAAGACCGACCTTGTGAGGATACACGACCAGTCTTTAATGCCGACGGCTTGCTTACGTTTACCGTTACCTTGTGATTTCTTTATTTACTCCGCGACTAAATTTAGATTTTGCGCCCGTCCACGATAACGTTCGAAATTTTTGTAATTAAAAAAAGGAAAAAATGGGGGAAAAAAAAACACAGGGTTCGCATGGATCTGTGGATAGGCTTAAACGAGCGGGGAGGAGCGCAAGAAGCATTGGAACAGTTTCATGATGCCCACAGTTTGGCCCTCGAATCATTGACATGCAACATTTCTTGCTCGGCTGATCTTCAAAGCTCAGTTAACCTTTTAGTTCGTTTACTAGGCATGTAATAATCACATTTACCAGACCGAGAAAAGCTTACATAATACATTTGTTTACACCAAAGCAAACTCATCCAACAACGAAGCAATATGGAAATTAACAGTTACCTTCCTAAGCGCCGGTGCACACGTGCGGTACCGCATTTGCGGTTTGGTTTACGTGCCATCTGTTGGCTACTGCACACGTACGTGCGTCGACGTTGCCTTACCGCCCGCCGCTCGTGCGGTCGTTTTGCACCGCAATTTCCCCCGTCAACGCACCGGTACCGCAACATTAAAAGAAAAGTCTTGCGTCTCTTGAGTAGCCTATTACTTCCCAATGAGTCTTCAATCATTACTGCAGCAACATTTCATATTTCAGGATAGTTCTTTACTCCCCAATAAACAATTCCATGTCTATTTCTTCGAAATTGGACGCCATTTTCGGTAACGCTTTTGCGGTAAAAGGGCGGACGTGTGCACCGCTCAAGTCACCCAAGGTTAAAGAACCTTTCCGAATTTTTTAGCAATCTGCAAAGGATGTATAACATTTTCCCCTGGTACGTCTTAAATTAGTACATCATTGTACCAAAATTCGTCGCATTGGTTTTAAAATATATTTTTTGTTCACGAGGTAGGCGAAAAAAAGCAATATCGTCTCATTGGTTTCAAACGAATTTTTTGTACACGAGGTTAGGGAACCGAACGCGCACATACGTCACCGAAGCGGTACCGCAGCGTCAACGCGCGAGTAAAACGGACGTGTGCATTGATGGGCTGCGTCACCACAGCGGCGCCGCGCGTCCAAAAAACGCACGTGTGCACCGGCGCTAAACCACCTAAGAGAACGAACAAAACACCAATGTTGATAACAGTTTGGCTCATTCCCTACTAATAGACGTGTTGATGCACCTTGATTAAAGTCAACCATCGTCAGCGTTGAATCTGTTTCCGGCAAAACTGTTCCCTCACGCATGCTCAAACCTCCACCACCGGAAACACCTCCCCCTGAATGGTTTGCAATTTGGCATTGCTCTCGCCTGTTTACATCTATTAGCCAATCCTGGTCAAATCCATTAAACCAGCAACACGCGAGTTACCTATAGGATAAGCAAAACTAATAAATTGAGCGCGCGCTATACTAATATTACACGTCCAGGGGCGAGTTGCTCGTCAAAGATTCGCGTCGTATTCGACGTTCGTGTTTGACGAGTAACTCGCCCCAGGAAAGAACACTGCGTGGTTTTATAACGGGATAAGTCTGACAAGCCATGTTGCTTAACTAGTGCAAAAGGTAGAAAATAAACGCTGCGTCGTTTGAAAATAAGTCAAAATTATAACGAATAATTGTGAAAAAACTGCGGTATCACCAAGTTTTGTTTTTTTTTGGGATGGGGGGGGGGTGGCGGGGGAAGGAAGTGACAATTGGCATTTTTAACGCTATATCCGCTCGGCCATTATTTTCCGTAAAGTTAAAGTGACCTAATCGCAGTGATAACTACAGTTGGGCTTCAAAGCCTTGCCTTCCTAGACAACGTCTTCTAGAGGATCCTCTCCTAGTTGCATGTGGTTCCGCAACCACTAAAACTCTTAATTGTGTAGTTCTAAAGATTTCATGGCGAACCAAGGAAAAACTTACAATACACAGTTCATACTGCACATGTAATTCTGATCGCTGCATAGTTCCAAGCCAAGAATTTATTGGCAGGATGTAACTTAGTCAGGCATCACACGTCTTCGAACTATTATAGACCGGAATACAATTCTGCAACTGCCACGCTGTGTGGAATGCAGGGCAGTGAGTGATTCTTGGGCCTTCGATTTTCAGGGGGTAGTTTTTCAGCGTTATGCCATTTTTAAATTTGCTACCCTAGGTATAGCCTCGAGGGAAAGGGGTGCCCAAAGGGGAGGGGACCATCTCCTTGCCATATTTTACAGAAGTTCGTTCGCAAGAGAGCCAACTAAGTTAAAATCCCCGTCAGCGTCCAATTATTTTCAAATTCCAAATTTGGACTTATTTTTTTTGAATATCTCAACTGAAAAAATTAAATTTCGTAGCACGATTAGTAGGGGTCCAAATAATCATATTACAAAATTTTAAACTTCTAGTTAAGGGGGGGAAGCAAGGATTTAAAAATTCCAAGCGGGGGGGCCCCCTGTAAATCCAGCACTGGGCTCGTAAGTGAGCAGCTAAGTTTGAGCAGGGTAGTTAAGTTTTAAGCTAACGCTTTTGCTTTTAAACGAGTTTGACAGCTTTCCTCGGCTCAAACTAGAGCGAATCTTTAGTTTTATATCAGTCACTGGCAAAATACCGGATTGCCATTATTGCTGCTGGCTTCTGCTGAAGTACATTATAGCTAGGTAGCGTTCAGATTTCCAAATCTGATCCACTTTCAGAATAGGATTTGAATTCAGAAAGTATAGAGCTGGACCGTTATGAGAACGAACGGTGGAGTCCAATTGCACGCCTACATTAGAAAAAGGTGGGCAAGCCAGTATATTAATGAAAGTAGCACATCTTTTCCCCTCACCAGCTTTCTATCTGGCCACCTTAATGTGGCGTCAAGATTTGGTTTCTTCCGTTCGTTCTTAACGGTCTAGCTCTTAAACATTTCGGTCATCTACACATTTCCTTAGCTATTTCAGGAACTTCGTGCAAAGCGAAAGAACCGCAACAATCCGATTTAGTCATCACTTACTGGCTAACTTCCCTGCCCATCATAAAGACTGCCCGAAAAGGTTACGTCCCGTTTCGCCAGAAAGATTAAAAGCTTTTGCCTAAAGGACATCAAATTACGTCCCTAGCTTCACGCTGCTGCGCTCGCTGCAGCTAAACATAATAGAAACCGCTACTAATCAAATAACTTCCAAATTAGGCATACCTCCTACCTTCTGCAATGTTAATTTTTAATTTTGATTGAAATGATTCTGCATTACGGGAATTAGTTTGGGAAAATTTTAACCGTGTAACTCTTCCAATTAAAAAGAAACGCTTGGCACCGACATCAATACCAAGCATTTCGAACACACGTTCTTTCCTGTATTGCCAGTTTCAAATAAATCCTGATTTTAGTCTGTCACTGCTTGTCTGTTAAATGTTTGCCTTTTAAAATCCCATTACGTAGGAATTAAGGTATTAAATTTCATGTACCGAAACCTTGTCAAATTAGGTTTCGCGTAACGGGATTTGGCAAAAGGGCTCCTCACACCCGAATACAAAATGGCCAAAATTTTAATACCCGGGATCAGAAACCTAAAGCCTTACTTAAAAAAAAAGGCCGTTTAAGAAATTAAAAATCGGATGAGAATCCTTTCATTTAATATCTGTACATCCTTTAAAGCACTATTATTAAAACTTGTTAAGCCTAGTGCATATTTTGGATCCAGAAAACGCTCAGTTGCTACAATAAGGCTTAAAAAAGGGGCGCATTTACGCCATGATCTAGCTTCGAATTCTAGCAGCTAGAACGCAATGTCCAAGATGCTTAATTTTACTAAGGCATTTTTCCGGATGAAGCAATTGCCGGTTACTTCTGAGACTTATCCCCAGACATTATCAGTAAGCCAGAATTCAGAATGTCGGCTCTGGCTTGAAGTAGAGTTCTTGTAGCGCTGTACGTTTGAAAAAAAAAAGGAGGTTCTGCGAGAATGCAATAGGGAGGATTCCGTAACATTATTCTATAATTGATTAGAATAGGTTCAAACAAAATAGTTAATGTATTTATTCATAAAAGCTCTAATTTTAACAACTACAATTTTACGATTCAGTACGATAACAATAACCATCATCCATTTGCTCAGACAATTCCGGGTTGGCGCATGAAGCATATTTACCACTTTTGCTTGGTAATTCATCATCTTCGTTTTCATCCAATTCCTCAGCTTCCACCACCTCTTCGACTTCCTCCTCTTCCACAACTTCCTCTTTAACGGTGGCGCCATCTGCTGTGTCCTTAGCTGCTTTTCGCGATACGTTGGCAGTTTTATCTTCGCTCACGACAGGTTTGCCAGAATAAGTGTTGATGTTAATGGTTGGATAAGCCTGAGGTTGAGCCACCGAAGGTTGGGGTGAAGGTTGAGTTGCAGCAGGACATGGCTGTGGAGGGGTGTACGGGCACGAAGGCACAGGCATCGGAGGCTGTGGGCATGAAGAGGGAGCCTAGGAGAAAATTCAGAAAAGTTGACCAAAGTTTCAGCACCTGTTGGTTGAGACAATGTCACTGGTTCTTGTAAAACATACAAAGCTACTTACCAGATTTGGGTGTTCCACAAGACCCCCAATTATCAGCCCCCTTGCCAAGGCAAACAAGTTCCTTGATAGAAGCACAGGTAACGTAACCTATGTCTGTTGCACCCAGCCCTGCGATTTCAGGTGGTGTGGCGAGGGGTAGGCTCAGAAATCTAGGTGTCCCAGTATCCAGAATTTTATGAAAATGTTCTCAAAGTCACCGTATGAAGAAAAAATGTAAATTCAAAATTTTAGCTTCCACGGGTCAAAGCCCTAACTCGTTGAACAAATCAATTTAATATGGACATCTCTACCAGGCCTTGACAGTTGACATTGAGGAAGAAGCTCGGCTATTTCCGAAAATTTTAATTAAAATTAAATCAGATTGCTCAACTGAAAATTTTAACTGCTTACTTTAGGTTTGTCAGGTGGAAAATGAACTTTATTCTACAGTATTTCCTAGAAATCTAATATTTTAATTTATGACATTTCAATAATATTCTTTAAAGAATTTTATAAACGTGTGGGAGACGCTTAAAGTGACTTAAGTCGGGATCGTAATTATGCACCGGGGAAGGTGCTTTACACAACGGGGAAAAGTGACATTTGGCAAGTTTATTTCTAGGCAGCTGAAAGTCTGCCGGTTTTCTGCCTGACAACGAAGTCATCTAGGATCTTGGTTATGCTACAACCGATATAGTAGCGGCCACTTGAATAATTTGTAGTCCTTATACGCACTCAAGGGGCGCACCGACCCCCGGGGGGGGGGGGGGGTAATCAGTGGCTCCTGGCAGACAAGACAGGTTATATTTCAGTTTGATCAGACACGCCAGTGTGTCGGCCAAGTTAGGCAACAAACATCACATCAATTGTCGAAGTTGTAAACCATTGTAGCGCAACGCCAAAGCATCAGTCTTTACATCCTGAAGCATAGTTGGGCACATTTCAGGTACTTTGGAAAAGTGAGGTACAAAAAGCTTATATTTGTGTTGAAATCAGAGCAATGACCCACCTGACAAATTAACTTGTGTAGGAATGCCAGCTAAGCTGCTTTCAATGCAAAATCTGACCCCCAATAACGTTGAAAATGTTACTACTAGCTAGCTAGTCCGCTTATCCCATGATAAATCCCATAGGGCGATTATTTATAGCCGAGATAACGGGAATGTTCATCTCTGAAACCGGACGAATGGCTGCAGTACAATACGAACTGTATACCTTTTATGGTTTGGAGCCTGGGGGCGTAATTGGGATGACGTGGAGGCGCGTAAGTACGAAAATATTGTTATAACCATTGTTAGTATTGTCAGCATCGTCCCATTGGACGGCCAAGTTCGGATAAATCTAAACGTTGCACAAAGAAAGTATTCACGTCTAATTCACGAAAAATAAACCAATTGCAAAAACAAAGCAAAAAACTGGTAAAGAGGCCACCAAGTTGAGTGGTTCGGCTCTTTAAAAAGGAGTGATCAAACACCAAAACTAAAAATTACAAAATTAAAACAAACCAAAACTTAAAGAGGCGATTAGCTGAGAATGGTTGGCCTATAGGCAAAAGGTAGTAGCAAATTGTTGAAAAGGGGCCCTCAAGTTCCGAATATCAACACGAAAACATTCGCCAACTTAAAATCGCACCGAATAAATGGACGTTAAATGAAAACGAACATTGTTACCGAAAACAGCAATGTTCTAGTTTTCATTTAACCTTCGAACTATCAGGCGGCGCGACTAACTTGGTGAATGTTTTGGTGTTGATATTACTCCTTTGAAGGGCCGAACCATTCGGAACTTGACGACCCCTTTCAGTTTTGTTTTTTGATAAGGTTAAATAAACCAGTTACTCATGTTTGAAACTATCTTGCGCTTATCAAGGGATAATAAAAATTACCATCAGTATAGTTACGGTAACAAATTTAAGTATTTAATTCCAACTTTCGGGTATGTTATTAAAAGACTTTACCAAGTTGCCCCAAACAAGGTTATGCGGAATTTTAAATTGGTGGGATTATGCTAATATCCTAGCCCCAAATAGCTCAATAGCTTAAATTTTGTTGAAGGTTAACTGCAAAACAGATCGGCTGCGATGTATTAGATGGACTAGAGTAAGGCTAGTTCAGAATGTGGCCTTCCTGCTTATCTGCTACAGCGTAACGCAGAGACCACGTCCGGGGGGGGTTAATGGATAAAAAAAGTCAGGTTTTGCATTTGCCGGCAAAATGATTTATCACCACCACAGAAAAGGTGTTTGGTTTGACCCTGAATGCTTCTAAAAACAGCAAAATAAGGCTTAAAATTCTTGGGATTATCTACAACATAAACTGGCACAGTAACTTTGTGTGGGCATTTTTTCGGCGACCTTTCTTGCTGTTGACCTTAACTTGATCTTTTGTCCCTTTTGCACTTCAGGCGTTAAAGGACTTCATGTCGGCACAAAAAGCAGGGTCAATGCCATCTGCCTCTCCGCCGCCCCCCCCCCCGCCCCTCCCCACTATTTGGGAAGTCGGTTTGGATTCAAGATACTAAGTCTAGAAAACTAGACCTAGATTGTTTTTTTAAACTAAAATTTTGAATAGGGAGTCTTACCCGACTGGGACACGATCGGAACTGTATACTTTCAGCTTGGTACGGGCATCCTCCAGCTGAAGCTCCGCCCGGATAATGAGCTGGACAGGGAGCTCTTACAGCTGGCAGAGTTTCTTCCTCTTCAGCACTCCATTCGTATTGTTGAGGACTTTTCTTTGTTTTTTTGTAAGCCGTCTGGCCCGATGCGTAAGTTTCTTCAAAGGGTGTTCCGGTGACATCTTCGACGTAAATCCAACGTCCAGCTTTGCCTTGCGACTGACGTCTATCTTGGTGACGGGGAGGTTCGTCAACCTGAGGCTCGTCCATTTTCGTACTTTTGGGCGCTTTTTCAGTCTTGGTGGTCGACTTCTTGGATTTACTGTACTTCGACGATACCTTGTGGTGGGCAGGTTTAGATTCTGGCGATTTGGATTTAGTTTTCGTCGATTTCTTAGCGGTAATCAGCACAGCCATCACGGCCAGCAACAGAACGATCATCAGTCCAATCTTCATGTCGAGTTATGTTCAGAATCTGAAAAAGCAAAAAAAAACATGCATAATTAAGATTTTACCTACAAATTGTCAAGGTCAGGCTACATGAAGTCAGGTGGAGGTGCTTTTTAGGTCAGCAGGTATACGACAATACTAAATGACGGAAAACTCCCAAATTACTTACGCAAAATTTTACTTAGCCCTCTAGCAACTGTCGACCGTCCTCGAGTGACCACGGGTTTATATTACAGAATGTTTAATGTTAGCAAGTCCTGGCTTTTTACAGCTGCGCCCGAGAAGTTAGTCAGAGGGATACGTTAGCGTCTTATCGTGGGGGGCAAAGGTCAATCTCTGACGTCTTTTCACCAGTTAAGAGGGGGTATTGAATCATGGTTTTATCTCAGCCCGTGAAAATTCTACAATAACAGAATTCACGATAATATCTATAGGCCGTTACCAAGCAAGTGTCCTGGAGATTTCTACGAATACCTGAAGGCAATGACGTACGAACGTTTAACGAAGGGCAGGGGGGGGGGGGTCTTAAACGACCTTACAGATTAGCTTTTTAACGGTTACAAGAAAATTCTTGATCGTAACAAAAGTAAATTTTATTCTGTTGCTTTTAAACGATACAAGCAGTTTAATTTCTGAACACACTAGAGGGGCCTCAAACCCGTAAAGACCACTTTAATAAAAGTTAAAGTTTAAGTTTTTTTTCGGCTAGCTTTAGTTACACCAGCACCGTGAATGTGCACACAATACGTCAGGCTGAACATTAACTTGGTAACCCTTCCGTTTTTTTTGAAACCAGAAAGCCCTGGCCTACTGTACAAGCCATATAGTCAAAATTGTTATAAACCGCTGTTCATGTGCCTTAAATTTTCGAATGCTGCCAACTTCGCGCTTTTGATGCTGGTATGTTGCACGGAGCATTTAAAAAACTTGCAGTAAAAATTCTAGTGTTTATTTCATTAATCAGGCCCTGGTCGAAGACTTGCCCCCATGCAGGTACGCCGGTTAAATGCAAAGAAATTAAGTCTGAATACTAAAGTTGACCTACTAAGCGCTGACTGCCAGCAAGCAGAAATTTTTCTGCGCCCAGCCTCCAACCGTCTTGAAAATATTCCGCTAAGGAGTTAAAATTCTGTAACTTAGGTACTTATAGCAGGGCAGGGAAGGCAAATGAACCACCCCGAACGATGAGAGGGGCGTAATAATCGTCGAGGGGATGGAAATCATATTCGCAATTTTTTTTAACTTGATTGATGAAGCCGTTGCGTTATGCAAAGCAAGAAAAATTTTACAAATAAAGTGGTAACTTTTCGAGCAAGGAAGCATAAAAATGGGGCCCAAGATTCAACACCCCCGCTTTTAACCCTCCTTAATAAAAAAAAAAAATTACTAAGTGTCGGACATGCTTACCATCCAGTCCTTCAGCTCATAGATCCAATAATTGCGGATTTAAGTAGTACTCTCTTTATTCGACACACCAAACAACATGCTTGATTCACCTATTGAAAGCAACCTAAAACCCCAGCGTGACAAACATAAAAACTGCACGTTGACTCACCTACAGTCTGCTCTTCAACCAGTCCACGCACACCAATCCTTCCACTAACGTAACCACTTCATCGTGGCGTATTTGTATCGTTTCGTTTTTCCTAATTTGCATCTCCGATTTTCCCTTGATTATTTTATAATTAGTGGGAATGTCATTGAATTTGTCATTAATTAAACCCTATTTCAACTTGTTGGCGGTGTGTATTTTACTTACTGCAAGATTAGTTTAGTAAAATCTTCACATTCAGATTCGCGTTCAAATAATTAAGTGACGTCAAAGATCAATCCATTTTGTGGAGGATACCATACACTTGCAGTAATCGAATTCAGAAATCGCGGTATTTTTCGTATCCACCGGAAAACTACTTCTAAAGCCATATTGTCCACCCTGGAAAGACGGAATGGGAAATGAGAATGAGAAGTGCGATGCGTGATTTTCCTACAGGGCCGTGGCAAGGAATTTTTTTTTTTTGGGGGGGGGGGGGGCCC
>JAHWFP010061560.1:0-12878 GCA_023313725.1 Lithobius niger
ATATTACAATCACCTTAAAATAACTGTTATAAGAGAGCCTTTTTAATACTCAATTTTAAGCTATAAATATTGAAAATCGGTTCTTTGGTTCGATTTCTAGGTGAGAGCAAAATTTCCCCAACAAGAACAACAACAACAATTGTAGTCACATTAAAATAGCATTCAAAGGACCCTAGGCCTGCTTCATAACTACGTTGTAAGCTATAAAACTTGAGCATCGGTTCATCAGCTCGTTCTCCAGGAGGAATGTGGCTTTTAAGGGCCAGAATTTGGGTTAATCATGCACATCGAGCTAAAAGCCATGAAATTTGGTAGCCTACACAAGTTAGTTTTTATTTTATAAATCGAGCTAGCTATGGCAATCTTCGATATGCCCCATAATGGACTTTCCTATGCACCCAACATACTTACCAGTATTCGAATATTGCCAAACAAATTCTTGCTGTCTCACTGAAACATTAATTGGTACATACGTCATTCTTATCAGTACGAATCGAACTAGAATTTATTCATTATCAGCCTCATGGTTAAGAAACGGAGGCACTGAGAGGGCCTTGGGTGTATGTCATGGGGTTCCGTATGTAGTTCAATTTCTACTGCTATAACGCATGTTTTTAGTATAGTCAGCAAGAATTTGTGGGCCATCGATACTTCATGGGGGTGCACAGGGGGAGAGATTGCTGGCGAAGCTTAGCTGGTATTTCATTGGGATCCATGGCTGATTCAGTTTGTACTACAAGGAATGACAGGTGTACCGAAATGCATGCTTTTACTACAATCAACAAAATATTTTTGGGTATCGGCCTCATGGAATGGGAATAGGAGGGAGGAGAGTGCTGAGGGGCCTTGGGGATTTCACAGGAGTTCCATAGCAAGTCTGATTTGTACTGCTAACTATGAGTTGTGCACCAAACTTCATTCTTCAGCTCTTATCTACAAGAATTTGTTTGTCAGGCATCAGTGAGGAAATAGAGGGGAAGGGGTAGGAAAATCGGGTGCCTTGGAGAGTATATCTATGGGGTTCCATAGCTATTTCGATTTGTACTACTATGAATGACTTGTGTACAAAGTTTCATACTTTTAGTTCGACCTGTAATAATTTGTTGGTCAAGCTTTAAGGAGGGGGGCAGCCTTTGGGGTAGGGAAAGCCTTAGGGATATTTCATGGGGGTTCCATGGCTCGTTCAGTTTGTAGTGCTAAGAATGTCTTGTGTACCACATTTCAAGCTTTTAGCTCGATTTGCAAAATTTTGTTGACCAAGCTTCAGGGAGGGGGCATAAGGGGCACTGGGGGTCCTTGGGTGGCATGTCAACGGCGTTCCATTGCTGATTCTATTATGCTGCTAAGAATGACTTATGTACCACATTTCATGTTTTTAGCTTGATCTACAAGAATTTGTTGCCTAAGTCTCTGGGAGGGGGCACAGGTAGGTGCTTTGGGGAAGATGGGAAGGAGGCGTGGGGCCCTTGGGAGTATTTCATGGAGGTCCTTGTATGGTTCTATTTGTACTGCTAAGAAAGACTTGTGTGCCAAATTTAATGTTTTTTAGCTAGATTTGCAAAAATTTGTTGGTCAAACCTCAGTTAGGTGTTACAGAGGAGCCTTGGGGCCCTTGGAGGTACACCATGTGGGTTTCATGGCTGATTCGATTTAGGCTGATAAGAACGACTTGTGTACCAAATTTCATGTTTTTACCTTGATCTGCAAGAATTTGTTCCCCAAGCCTTGGAAAAGGGCACATAGTGTTTTTTTTTTGGGGGGGGGGGGGGGAAGCTCTGGACCCCTTGGGGGTATTTCATGGGTCCATGGCTGGTTCGATTTGTACTGCTAAGAAAGACTTGTTTTTTAAATGTCATGTTTTTAGCTTGATTGGAAAAAATTTGTTGCTTCCCCGAATGATTTCTGCACAGTGCTCTACAATAAAAAAATGCTTTGACGACGAGAATACTGCAGTCACATTAAAATCGTGTAAAAGGCCCTGGTAGTTGTTAATACCTACATTTTTGGGTAAAAAATTGAAAATAGCTTCATTGGTTTGATCTCTAGCTGAGAACAAGTTTATGATCCCATTTGGCTTTCCGTCTCAGGAATATTGTAGCTACATTAATATAGCATTCGAAAGGCCCTAGGCCTTGTCCATACCTACGTTTTAAGCTATAGAACTTGAAAATCGGTTAAGTCGTTCGCTCTCCAGCTGAGGGCAAAGAGTCCCAACAACAACAAGAAATGGCCATACTGTGGACGCAGAACGGTTCGATTGTTGTCATTAAAATTTGTACTGATGTGAAATAGTTACGACACGACCCCACATACCGAATTTCGTTGCTCGATGTCAATGCTGGGTGAAACTATACAATTTCAAAATTTGACGTTTGACATGGAAGTTCATGCTGAGGCTTACATAAGGACTGTTATCACGATCCTTGATGACATTCTGATTGAAATATTGCAGCACGAACCGCTATTAATACAGAAAAACTTGCTGCAGTAAAATTCGAAACTAAATTATATCCAGTACCATAACCTTATGAAAAGGTCAAAACTGCAAGTTTCAGAAGTGCTATTCCTTACCTTCATCAGTGAAGTTTCTATCGCCTATTGTAGAGGTGGGTTGAGAGGAACTAAAATATAAGGCAAAAATATAGCTGTAATAACCGCAACAACTAGGTAAAGATAATGCTGATGTTTTGTAAACATGTTTTGAAACGGGCATACCAAAGGTTCAAGTTACCTAAAGAAACTAAAGGTGTATTAAAAGTCACTGATTGAACTAAGTACGCGAACACAGGTCATGTAAGGTGCCCAAAAATAAGTGGAAATATATTTTCGGAGGAGTGGGCCTTGCAGTAAAGGTGCTATGTCATCAATCTGGCGAAACTAATTTGGCAGTTTTAAAACCCAGCCATGCTTTATAATCATCACAATCTGTTGTACCAAACGTGGCATCTATTGCCATTTTCTGAACTTCATGTTTGTCTTACGATATATCTGACATCCCTAGATCAAACTGCTAGTCAGGGTGCATTAATTACGACTTTTGATGGCTGATATGTTGTATAGGTTATGAGCCACTCTCCGATTTGATTTGATTTGATTTTTATTCCGGGGCCCTGGCTCTAAGGCGTACGCCATCAAAATGCTTACTTTCCGAGAAGTGAGATATAACAACGTTGAGGACTGCAGGACCGAAGCCTTGTTGTATTTCTCCGAGGGAAGTGGCTGATAACCTATAATTTATCAAACAATTTCACAACCTCAGTCCGACAACAATGTCACATGACGCACATGACAAAGAATGAATTGTGCTAAAGTTCTTTTGCTTAGAAAGGTCATTGTTGACAGCATTGTTATTCCTTTTTTGGTGAAGGATTCTGTGCTCAAGTTTATTAATGGTAACTCGATTCCAAAGTGTCCCATCACCGTTCATACCGCAGAAACTCAACGACGAACAACCCATTTAGACAACTTCTCTTAACAAAATTTGTAGAAGTTGTTTGAAGGGGTTATTCGGCGTTGAGTTTCCGCAGTATGAACGGTGATGGGGCAATTCGGAATCGAGTACCGATCCAGAAATAAAAGGAGAGAACCTTTATTGGCTAACTGAGTTAGGCCTACTCATCGTTGTGCTGTGAGATGTTTTCGGCATTTTGAACAGTGATGCGGTAAGACAAGAAACGTGTAATTATAGGACGGAGAGCCAAATGGGCTCTATTAGTGGTACATACACGAATACTCAATGTGGAATAATTTTGGCTTAGGTTTAATTCAATATGGAAAGCACCACATTTAATTAATAAATTAAAAATAATGAAAACCATGACAGACAGTTGTGTGTCAGTAGGCTTCGTCACGATTTTTGTGGAGTGGTATGGTGAGGGGAAAGAAGGGCGTAAGTGCAAACAACGGGAGTCGGGTAGGGTAAAAGCTATCCACCAACAAAAGCTGATCAGACTAACGAGGAAAACAGGATCTGTTCTAAAATTTAATCAAGGCTGTAACATTGTAATTTTAAATCGTAAATAACCTCTACAGTTCAGTGTCATAATGTTTTCGTACTACAAGAAAAAGTAAATAAATAATACGAAAGTTATTTTTTTCTTGCTTAAGCAAAACAAGCTCCTTACGGTGCTGTTCTTAATTTTAATCGTGGCTGTAACGCCCTTTTTAACATCTGGAGCATGCGTGATGTTCTTTAATTCATAAGCAGGCATGATATTTGGAGTAGGCGTGATTACCAGGAATGATATCCAAGAGCAGGCGTGATATCCGATATCACTCCTTTTACTACTCAGACCAAAACCATTGTTGCAATCCCGTCATGTTGCATCGTGAAATTGGGTGATAATTAATAAACTATCATCCAGAAATCACTGCATCTAACCATACAGGTGACGTGCAGTCGTCCATGATTCAGTGTAGTGGAGTATGGCCCATGGCTCAATTACTCTCATGTGAATGCAAAGTGTTTGTTTGCGTTTACTGGGTGTACACACCCACATTGTGTTTGAATACAATGTGGGCAAGCATTACACGATGCATAACCACTGTCAGTACATCATAAAGGTTGGGTAAAAATTTAATGTTATTGTTACTTTGATACAAAAACAGACGTAAGACACATAAACAGTTCCGGTGTCAATAAGTTACTCACATCCATTCTGCCAAATCAGTTCTTCCATTGTCTTCTAGGACTTTTCTTAGAACAGTTAGAGTTGCAGTTTTTCCTTTTTTATTGTTCCATGTGATCAACATTTGACATATGGCTTCAGTTACATAGCCTCGGTGATCAAAATCCATCTGCTCAAGTTCTTTAGTTTCGATTCCTAGTGATCGACCAATGTTTTTCCATTCTCTGCCTAGCTTCTTAGCTAGCTTCATTAAAAAATCCTCTCTTATAAGGCTTCCTGAAATAAATAAATCTCGTCAAGCAAAAGAAAAGTGGCATTTGTAATTTTCTACATATAACTGATACGTAGAACTAAAGCAAATAGTCAGTTTCCTCTCTCTAATTCAGTAAACTGATGATTTAGATACGGTAACAGAATTCTTTGTGGCTAAACTGTGTTGCATGTTGTGGATGCACCACTTACCCTATTAAGAGTCATTGTCTGTAAGAATCAGGCAGGTCATGCTAGTCGATATCTCAGATTTTAGATATAATTTTTGGATAGCATCTGCTGGTCAAGGTAAGATTCCCTGTACAACTTCCCCCCCCCAAAAAAAAAGCCCCTCATTCTACCAGAAAAAATTCCTAAAGTTTCCCTCCCCCTTTTTAAAAATGTAACGTAGTGAAATATTCCATATTCGCATGGCTTATACTGGCCACGACGATGTTGTGAAATGTTCACAGTGAATTGGAGGAATTAATGGAAGGTGTTAAGGGTCTGAAAATTCTGTCAGCAAATTGCTTATGTTAAACGTGAGTGATAATATAAGTAGGAGATTCCAGAATATATCAATGATGAGGGTTTGTTCAATTATGGGAAAATAATGCGGAAACATCAAAAGGTACAATGCGTGGATTGTGTGTTTCTATCGGTGGAGTAGGAGTAAGTATTTTAAGTTTTTCTTTAAGAGTATCACCATTCTTGATTGTGTAAGTGCAATGGATATTGTCCTTGAGAATTGAAAAAAGAAACTACAACGCAATTGGACAGCATAATATTGACACAAACAACATGCCAAACTGGGAAGCAACATCTATCATCTTTGCCAATCGCACGTGGGTATAAGGAAACAGCTGGAAGGCTTACCAATTATAGTCAACAAGGGGAGGCAGCTCAACTTGACCCAAAAGTTTCCAAGTCTTAAAAGGTCGAAAGAAATTTTTGAAGCCATGCCACATAATCAAGTGTAATTTTCGGGGGTTTTGTTTAATTTTTTTAAAACATCAAAATACCAGAGTAACCCAGTTGATTTTGGTGTCTATTGTTTAACCGAAATATACATTACCTGGAAATTTAGCATTCTCCTTTTGCTTGGCTGTTTCATCTAGAAATTAAAGTTCTTGAAGCCTTGCCAGCCTCACGACCCAATGCGCATCAGTTCTGCACATCCCTCCTACCATAAAAGCATCGTAGGCGACCGTAGTTTCACGGTTTATTCTCCTATGTGCCCAAGTGGCAACACAAAGGGGAGGTAGGGCGGGAGGAGCTAATGTATATTTTCGGTAAGGAAATAGAAACCAAAATCAAAAAGGTTACCCTAGTATTTTGATGTTTCTGTATACCAACGAATACACATTACCTGGAATTCTAGCATTCCAACAGACGGCAGCAGGTGACGGCGGTGAATGCCACCTTGATGGGCACCCTAAGGTTGCGAGCTGGCTACCCAAAGGTTATTACGTTGCAATGGACCGAGATGATGAGTATTGAGCCAAGGATGAGGCGGTCGAATTGCTTAAGGGGTTAAAGAATCCATCTGGCGGCCATGAAAGGTTCGAAGCGATAAAGTCCTTCGGCATGGGCGGACATGTCTCGGATATAATTGGCAGTAAACACAGTAGGGTTCCTCCAGGAAGCTGCTGCTAAAACGTCCATGCTGGCAATGTTACTGTGAAAGGCCCAGGATGCTGAGATGGCTCTGGAGTTTGTGGGTGGTTAGCCGGACGTTGTGGTCATTGCAGCTGATGTCAAGGGTATTGTAGCTGTCGACTATGATTGTCTTGATCCGTGTGAAAACCATCCGTGTGGTTGTTTCGCCAGTTCCACTTGTGAAGGGTATGAACAGTTGATAACTACTCCTAACGACTTCATCTACTTTACATAAGAGTGAAGGGCTCGTACTGGACAAAGTGCTCGTTCAGGTACATCCCCCAAAAGGGTGGTAAGAGCAGGGATAATGAAAGGATGTGACCATTCACAGGGCTTCTGTGTTTTGGGGCGGAAAGATGCCCACAGAGTCAAAGTAACCCCTTTCAGGCCCGCCAAAAAGAAACAATCGGCTACCATAGCCAATAAGGCATGGACCTCTCTCAATGTAGGCAGGCAGTAAGAGCAATTAAGAAGACGGTCTTGCGAGTAAGGTTGCTAAGATTGCATGATGAAAATGATTCGTATGGTACTGTAAGAAGCGATGTTAAGATGATGGAGAGGTCCCAGTCTCAATAACTGGTCGTTCAATGTCAAAGGATTTGTCGAGCGTAGAAATTCGAAGATCGTCTAAAAGGTGTAAGCTCCCTGCAGCTTTGAACACAAAGTTCAGGGCCGCCGGTGAACAAATGTTGTTAAACCCTTTAGAGCCTCTTTAAAGAGGTTGTTGAGAAGGTTAGAAAGTCTGGTAGAGGGATTGATCAGTAATTGGGCGAACCATGCGGCCGCCGGCCAATTTGGTGCTATCAAGATGAACACGCCAAAGGACAGAGAAATCTTGTGAAGGACGAGAGAAAAGTTTGAAAGTGGGAAGAGGTATCTGAAGAGGTGATCTCAGGATAGGGTCAGGGCCTCTACTGCCCAGGCACGGTCATCTGGGATCGGGCTTACAAAATGGAGAAGTTTTGGATTGTACCTCATGGCGAAGAGGTCCACTAATGGATGGTCCCAGATGTTGAACAGAGATTCGCAAATGCACGTCTTGAGGCCCCATCCGCCCATTGATAGGGACCGGCGAGATAGGGAATCTGTGACGACATATCAACTGCCTGGAATGTGCAGGGAAAGCACGGTCGTCTTTAGAGATATGCATAGGTGAAAGATGTCCGATCTAACCTTGTGGATTGTGCGGGAACGGGTTCATCCCCTTTTTTTCAAATAGGCTACAGCAGTTATATTGTCAGTGTGAACTTGAACTATTTTCCCGGCTACTAGGTGGCAACAGTGGTGGAGGCCGTAGAGAACAGCACAGGACGTTGATGTGATCTTGGTCCTGCGGTTACCAGGAACTGGAGACCAATAGGTGGTCGATGTGAGCTCCCAACGCTGTAGGGACGCATCCATTAAGATGTGCAGGTTGGGAGTTTGTTCGTGTAAGGTCACAGTTCGTGTCAGAGTGGGGACATCCATCCACCAAAACAGGGTAGTGAAAGGAAACGTCTGAGGAATCTTTCGTGGTATAGTGTCGAGCAAAGGGAGATGGTGATTGGTCCACTCATCGATGCGGAAATGATGAAGTGGTCGTATCATCCATCAGACGTATGGGACCAGGTTGCCTACAGAGTCGAGCATCCCTATGAGCAAATTGAGGTCCGTGTGCATATACAATGGGTGGCAAAGGAAATGCTGAGTCTTGTTATGAGGTTGGAGATTCTGTCGGAGAAGGCATCAAGGTCGCCTTGACGAGATCGAAAAAGACTCCAAGAAATATGAATCGTTGAAATGGAATTCGTCAGAATTTCAGAAAGTTGATACCTGCGCAAAAGATAGCGTTATCACCAGTGCCGATAGTTTAGCCTTCTTTTGGGGTATGAAAGCCCGTCCTCCGAGTATGAAAGCCCGTCCTTCACCTTCAATTCCTGCACTCTATCTTCCTCTACATAAACACGGCAGTCCCGTGAAGAGGTCTGGTGCTGACCACCACAGTTGACGCACTGCTCCGGCCAAAACAATCAGCCCCCTCATGGGCTGCCTCAGCACAGCTAACACAGGTAGGCTTACTCTTAACAGGAGCCGCTAGTATGGCTGAAGCATTGACAGCGGTAACACTGCATCGCATTTGGTACGTAACAACTGACCTTCAACCGCAGGTAACCCTCAGTAACGTGCTGCGGTGCAACCGACGTCTCAATGGTTAGGAAAAAGGTGTCGGTTAGTTGGGCACCATTCTTGCCTTTCCATGTCAAACGCCTTACAGCCGTAACGCCTTGTCACTTCCAGGATGACATCATCACGGAGACCTCTCTAATCAAAGCATGTTACGACCTTACTGCTCTTCAATGTACGATGAGGCTCGACATGAACCGGACATAAACCCAGCTCAATCGCCGCCAAAAGCCTCCTCGCCTGAGCATCAGTTTCAACCTCCACCAGGTATACCCCAGCGCAGAGCCGAGAGATACCCTTCGGATCAGAACCACTGATCCCTTTCAGGGCTTTGTGTATTTGTGTACTGCAAATGGACCGAGTTGTGTGACATCTCGGCCCTCGGCTGTCACCACCAGGAACTTCGGGACTTGGTCCCGAGTACACCTCACTAGACTGAACAACTGACTAGATTGTCAGTGAAGAGTGTAGACTTTTACATCTCTGTTTCTCTACTCTGGCCCTTGCTAGCGCGGCGAGGATAGAAAGAAATTGTGGGGGGGGGTTTGAGGGGGTGGAGGAAGGAAGAATTTGCCATTGAGAGCCCATAAAAGAAAACCCCGCTCGCACTCGGGTGATGCAGGGTCGCAAGCTGCATATCCAAGGCCCAGCACCAGGAAGCTAACACCGCCGTCTATCTCAGTGAGGTTGCATACGGAGAGGCGATGCCACCAAGGAAGCTGTACACACCACCTCCCTCGGTAACCAAAACAATTCGGGTCCGTGATACAGATAGATACAGCACAAGCCGCCTCTCCACATCGACAGGACCCGAAAGGTCATAGCCAATTGACCTTAGGCCAGCTCGCCCAGGCCACCCGTCCTCAGGAATAAGGAGCCAAAGCCTGAGAGCCAGGATCTCTGCCTCCGCAGATTACTGGGTTGCAGCACACGGCCAACATGCTGAGGGATGAGGATGAAAAGCCCAAAGGCCAGAACGGGCAAATCAGATCAAACCCAAAAGGGGATTCAAATCGCCAAACATTCTCTACGCAGCCACCCGGGTCCCGGTTCGTCTGGATGTTCCTTCACCTCTTTCCGACTATTGCTTGAGACGGGTGTTAAACCCCCCTGCCATATACACCATAGGCGCACTTACAAACCATAGTGTTGAGGCCGCAAGTGTTAAAGACGGACCGAAAAACCCTGGGCACACTACCAAACCATGATCTTGGGTTTCCTTTTAGTCGCCTTCTATGAAATGCAGGGGTACGGTGGGCTTATTCTATCCCCAGCCCACAGGGAAGGCGTGTCAAGAAGTAAGATCCTTAAAGCTGACCGACTGCTGGTCAGCGTCGTCAGCTGCCGAACTGGGATCGTCAGCGTCTCCAATAATGAAGGGCAGTGAAGTCCTTGGTGGGTGAATCGGTAGGAAGACTGTTGGTCGCTGGAGTAATGGTGAAATTTTGGCCGGTGGAACCTTTCCATGAAAAGGTCCAGGTGAGTCCAAGGACGCCCGTGGTTTCTTGCAAGAAGCATCTACCCAATCCTAAGTGTACTGGGTTGGTAGTGGTTGTTGAGGGGATGTCATTTGTATAACGTTTGAAGGAGTGGAAAGCCGTGTCCATAAGTTCATGTATCTTTACCCTGGAAAGTGGTTCGTTGGAATGGTCGGCACTAACTGATGGAAGTGGACTGGTCTACCATCATGAAGACTGGGAAGAAAGATCGATTGGTCCCTCTGGGAGATGAGGTAGCTTCTTTTCGGCAGAACGTTTGGCTCTTACTTGAAGCTAGACGTTGAAGAGGTTGGATTGCGGAGGTTGGCATTGAATAGATTGGATTGCAGTGACTGGAAATCTGGCAAGGGCCGAGCCTGAACGAAGAAACAGCACATACGACTAGCTCGACACCTAGAGATGAAAAGGTGAAACTACAGTCGCCAACAGTACATTTATAGACGGAGGGATTCGCGCAACTGATGTGCATTGGGTTGCAGGCTGTCAAAGCTCCAAGAACTTTAATCTCTACAGTAAACAGCAAAGCAGAAGGAGAATGCTAGAATTCCGAGTATTGTATATTTCGTCGGCATATAGAAAATATTTTTTAATAGAAACTTTAAACTTTTAATTGCTCTACCCAATCCTAACTACTTCCGGTAAAATGGCAGCTGGTTATGGTTAGTTGTTAAACCTCTCGTTTTACTCTGGTTAGAAAAACCAATTTTTTTTTTATTTTAAGCTTTGAGGGCCTTTGTGTTTTTTATGACGACTAACAGTGTATGTAAATATGTCTTTTGCAGTGTTTTATGTGACTGATGACGGTCCCCATGTGTTGGTAGAAATATTGCGTTTTAAAATTATTGTGTCAAGGATGCAAATTTATGGAGTAGCTGGCCAATACCTTAAATCTAACATTCTCTCTCTTCGCGTGTCATAAAAAGGTAATGGAAAGTCTGATAGTTTAATGGCAGTCATACCCTGACTGATTCTATATTCCAATTAAGCTGGCACAGGGGAAGCGAGAATGCCTAGTGCGCGCATATTTTGCTTTAGGAGGATGACGACGTCACAATACAGCAGTATCACGAACTCTTCGCTCTAAAAAAAAAACAACACCAATACCCTGTTGCTTATGCAACATATTTGCCGGATCAACCTACTAAATCATACAATAGCAATATAAACAGCGCAATCGCTCAGCATTGTGCGAATTATCACGAGTAAAGATGCGCGATGAAAGATACAGTTGGCCTCCTAATATTGGTTTATTTCGCAAAATGAACATTTCTGCTAATCTTTCCAATGTCGTTGAAGCGAAGTTAACTGTAAAACTTATTGTGAAAGACTAACACAAGACCTTAAAATCGACAAAAGAAAGTCATTAAAATCTTTATTAAATTTGCATGTAGCCTCTGTTGGCAAATACGTAGACTAGGCTATGTCTCTCTTTGTTGTAAACTTGATTTATTGACTTTTTGTCTTCTAACCTCTGTTGTTGCCAGAGTCAAAGCTGAAGGCTGCTTTTGTTTATTTTTAACTAAATCCAGAATCCCACCCTACTCGCCATTTCTCCGTTTTTTCTGTGCAATAACAACAAAAACAGCCTTGTTGTCAACTAGAATTGTTAGTCAACTACGGTACTATTTGCTTATCTAAAATCATGTAGGATACAATTCATTATTACAAGACAGTGATGATGCAGAATTGTGTACGTTATAGGCATGTAATCCTTGACAGCTCTGATGTAGAACAGCACTGTAAGTACATATGAAAGATTAAAATCCAAAAAATGCGCGAACATAAATAAAAGTGCTACGTTTCAAGGTTGTATTCACCTCGTCATCAGGCACACAAAATTCACGACAGCTTCGTAAAACACATATAAATACACAACTCATGACAGCCTAAGCATTATGTCTGAGCGTTAGCGCTATGTCTAAGCGCTAGCGTTATGCCTAAGCGTTTTTTTATGTCTTAAAAACATAAATACAAGTTAAAAAGGACGTAAGCTATACCTGGCCAACACAGGCAAGCAATAGAGAACCCATCAACCTTTTTCCTTCGAGTGCAGAAGAGAAGTCCGTTTTTTAACTTGTATACATGTTTTTAAAAAATGATTAGGCTGTCATGAGTTGTATATTTTTATGTGTTTGACGAAGCTGTCGTGAATTTTATGTGCCTGATGACGAGGTGAATACATCCTCGAAACGTCGCGCTTTTATTTATGTTCATCCACTTTCTGGCTTTTAATCTTTAATATTCTTGGCAGCTGTTTTAAGTATACAAAAAAAGCAGCTGTACAAAAACATAGATGAAAACAAGATATCTTAATATTATCTGTAATGATATAATAATGCTTACTGTTGCATTTTCTAGTATATGAAGGCGTTCGTGCAGGTTTCACATGGTGCCATATGAGTAGAGTCAAAGACAATCCAAATATAACCGTGAAAACAATGAAAAAGATGTCTTCCATTCTGAAAACTAAACAAAAATTTCATAAAGAAATACATAAACTGCTTATGCAAAAAAATCGCAACATGATTATTTTCATAGAAGAAAGACAAAGCTTTCTACTGGGCTAAAGTTTACATTAGGCACATACTCGATATCCTTACGATAATGATTCCAAATGGCTCTAACACTTTCCTAAATACAGAGACAGTAGGTTTTAGAGCGCGGAAATGTGTTAAAACGA
>JAHWFP010061560.1:15280-38542 GCA_023313725.1 Lithobius niger
GCTTCATCCTCAGAGAGACCACTTTTTCGATTGGCCGAGCTATTCCGGAATTTCGGGACTCTGAACGATCATTTTGATTATTTTACATTGTTTTAACCATTGTAATTAGATACCAATGCCACTCGGCAAACTCCAAATCCAATCTTCGTGCTCGTGTTATGTCTTTGCTAAAAAGTTGATTGTTGTAGGGCAAAATGAATTTTGTTAGGACCTTAGGGCTTCGAGCAGATAACCAGGAGTGGTTAACGCTCGTTAAACCCTTTGAAACCCTTTGAAACCCTTTGAATTTTGTTCGGAGTTTTGTATTTAGTACGTATGCTTAGCAGGGCGTACGGCTTCGGGCCACGGCTCTAATAAATATATGTGAAAGAATCCGTGTATATGCTAAACGCATATATATGTAAACCAAACTAAGCTACGTTGGTTTCAGCCTCAAAATAGGAACCTAGAGACGATAGAATGGTGTATTTATTTCGTAGATGAAGCCTTTCAGCGCTGATTTGAATTGTTTCAAAGTGACCAGCAACAATTGACTGCATGCATAAACCTTTGTAGTGCGATGCCATAGCCATAAAAATGGTACACGGATTACAAACAAAAACGTCAAGACGTGTGCCGTAAAAAAGGAGTTATATGATTGAATTTTCACTTGTTAAAATGTACACGGATAAAAATTGATCATTTTCAATGGAAATAATCGGATGTACAATTGAGAAAATTGAATCTGTTTAAGTGCTGTTGTGCTTTACCAATCATATATTTAAAACCTAAAGCACAACAGCACTTAAACAGATGCAATTTTCTCAACTGTACGTTTGATTATTTCAATTAAAAATCATCAATTTTTAATCAATTATAGCCGTCGAAATGTACATTACCTGTTTTATATAAGCAGTTCCCCCCTTTTGAGCTATTATTCCCCAAGAACTTGAAAGTTGCCTTCCCTGCCGGACTCGTACTTCTACTGCGCATGCGTGGGGCTACTTATATAAACCCTCGCACAGTGGCAGTCACCATCATTTCTCCTAGGGCGTTCGCCACGTGCGTTCGTTCTTGAGCTCTCCCTGGACCCTCCGTTTCTACCGCCGCCTCCGCATACCGCCTGTCCTCCACGGAGTGCGTTACCTCCGCTTGCCATCCTCCGCTTACCTTCTGTTTAGCGGGTCGTAACAGCATACTACACCTCCGCATTCCTTCCGTCCGCGGATGGCACTGCACTGCCTTTTTCCCTCACCTCCTGAGGACATGGAGCTTCTCGGATTGCCGATTGGACAGGAGCCTCTGTCTCCGGGTCGCCTATCTTCCGGAATTTTTTCTCTGCAGCCTAGGGCCCGTCGTTCTACCCATCCCGGGTGACCATCCACCTCCGGTCTGTGCCCTCTGGTCCTCTCAGCCTCCTCCCTTAGCAGAAGATGTCTCAATTACCGTTTCCACTATGGACTCTGTTCACTTCAACGACGTCTCCTCATTAGAAGGTCCTGCTCCCAGTTTAACATTCACCACCATTCCCATGACGTGTCATTCACCTCCAGCCTCCCATCATGCCATCATGCACGTCTACCATCATGCACGTCTCTCCCAAGTCTCTGCTCGACGCTTCGGCTGCATGCCTGCACAACAAGCTTCACTGACACGCTTTCCACGACAACCTCCTTTGGTGCCCTTTCCTTGTCTCACCTCTACCTTTCCTCCGGCTGAAAGTAGGGGGTGTTCCGGAAGTTCGGAGGCTCACTTACCACTTCCGTTTCCTACCAACACGCTATAGAACCAACTCCGGTAACTTCTCATCACCCTCCTCCGATTCTGCCATCTCCTGTGGCACACATTCCCTTAGGTTCCGAGCCGTCTAATTCACCTGCCTTCCACCCGCTGGAATGTATTCGTCTTCCGCTTCCCTTTCCTACCTTTCGCCGGTCTTATTCTTTGGACAATGCTTCCTTCGCCCTACCTTCGACATCTCCGGCCTCCGCCTCCGCAGTCGACCTATCCTGTGACGAAACTCATACCTACGACGTGCACTACATCATCCTCCGACCTGTGTCACCTGACTTCCTTTCTGAGTCACCCCGATCGCCTCCGTCTTTGCGACACATTCCTGCAAAGGTTCCTGGTATTACGCCGTTGCCAGTTCAGTGTTTTCTCCATCTAGTACGCTTTCCTTCCCAACCGGGACTCTTCCCAGATCATCTTGTATGGAGGATGTTTCCGCTCCATCCTCACCATTGCATTTGTGAACTTCCTATCCTCCGTTTTTGTAAAGAAACATTTATGTTCCACATGCACAGTTTTTCAACAAAAAAACAAACACAACAAAGACGAAATCAACTACGACCTTCGTCTATAGTTTGCAGGAGGTTGTGACAAGTGCATCTCCAATCAAGGCTTCTTCTCCACCAGTGTCACAACCTCCCATTCCTCTCCTTGTTACCCTGGGACAAGAACAACCACCGTCTTCCATGCCACAAATAGTTTCCTCGGTTTCTACAGTTGAGTCCCTAAGTACGACGTCATCAGCCGTTCTACGTCCGACGAACGTTTTAGTACCTCGGGTTCCCATGGAAAAATCGCCAGCTGTTCTTTGGAAACAGACGAACGAAAACCCGTCATTATCTGGCTTTTCACGATATACAGTATGGCAATTTGACAACGCCCAAACCTTCCTACCCATTTTTTACAGCCTCCATCCAAACATCAGGACTACGGAGGGTGACATGCCTTGCTCCCCTTGCCGTTCTAAAGACACCGGTGTAGCTTTCGGCTTTCGCATGATGTATTAATAAATAGCCTTTTCTCTTTTCGTTTGCCGCTCTCCTATTTTCGGTTGAGGCGTCCACCTATACGGTCCTCCTAAACTTTATACGTATTCTTCTCGCCAGCGTTTGGGTCCTCCGCTCTGTCCACAGTCAACTTTCCAGCACTTACACCAAATTACGACACAATCTAAATTGCTTATCATCCGCATACTCCAGGTTCGCCTTCGTCGTCATAATGCACCCTTTCCGCTGTTCTGACAGAACGGATCCATTCTCAACAAAAAAAAAACACAACGCAACAACGACATACAGACAGTCATGGCACACGGCATTACCTCCGGCTGCTTTCACGTCTTCACTTTGACCTCCGCATCCAACTTTCGACCCTCCGGACACTTTCTACCTTTCGTTGCGTCAATCATTTACCCTTCCGCCGGCAGGACATAGTTAACCTCCGTCCTTACTCTCGTCTACAATGCCTTCCATCCGACAACTAAGACAACATCAGCTGTCTCCCATTACTGCGTGTTTACACGTCATCACCCTCCGGAGTTTTGGCTGTGTTGGACACGCCTACCTCCGATTCGCTATCTGCACGCTCCGCTTCATTGTTACCTCCGCATCTATACCGTCCGCACACCTGCCTTCCCATAAGGTAAGAGGATACATGCTTTCCTTGATCTCTTAGCCTTGTACCAAAATGAATTGACCTCTGCATGCGACGATGTTTATTTCATAAAAATGTTAATGACATGTAAGCTTGCCGCACCCCCAATCTCACTCTTACCGTTATCCTTAAGGAATTGCGTTAGCCTCTCCTCGTGCTTACCTCCGCTTCGACCACATAAACCTCCGTTTTGAGTGAAAGTGATTGGGATAGCAGATTGGTCTTCAGCAGGACGTACAATGCCTGGACTAGCCGTCTCGTACTGCGGGATATGAAGCTCTGAATGGCAATACACGCTCCGAACCTAGCCCTCCTCCGGGTTACGAATTCTGCTAATATAAAATAGGAAATGTATATTTTCGTCGGCTATAAAAAGACTAAAATTGCTGGGCCTGCACCTGCTTAATTTTAGTTTTTATTGCCTAACCGAAAATATACATTACCTTGACTTCCGCCCAAGCCTCCCCACCATGAGCTAGGTTCTGGTAGGAGGAGAAATGATGGTGACTGCAGCTGCACAAGGGTTTATATAAGTAGCCCGACGCATGCGCAGTAGAGGTACGAGCCCGGCAGGGAAGGCAACTTTCAAGTTCTAGGGGAATAATAGCTCAAAAGGGGGGAACTGCTAATATAAAACAGGTAATGTGTATATTAAACAGGTAATGTGTGGTTAGGCAATAAAAACTAAAATTAAGCAGGTGCAGCCCCTGCAATTTTAGTCTTTTTATCCGTGTACCTTTAAAAAGTGAAAATTTAATCATATAACCTCTTTTTTACGGCACACGTCTTGACGTTTTTGTTTGTAATCCATGTACCTTTTTTATGGCTATGGCCAATCATACCAATCATATATTTAAAACCCCTAAAGCACAACAGCACTTAAACTGATGCAATTTTCTCAACTGTACATTTGATTTTTTCAATTAAAAATCATCAATTTTTATCCGTGTACCTTTTAACAAGTGAAAATTCATTCATATAACCCCTTTTTTATGGCACACTTGACTTTTTTGTTTGTAATTATGTAGATAAATAGATTGTTAGTTTTAAATCCACCCAAAACTAAAACTGGTAGAAAAACCCGCCAAGTTTCCAAAAACGGTCGGCCTTTGAAGGTAGTGATATCATTCAACCAGGGAAAGGCCGCCAAGGTCAATCCTATTAGACAAGTTAATCGCACCGACTAATAGTTCGAAAGTTAAATGAAAAATTGAAGATTGCTACTCGCTGTAGCAATCTTCAAGTTTTCATTTAACGTCCTAAGTATTATTGGGTTCGATTAACCTGGCAAATAGGATTAACCTTGGCGGCCTTTCCCGGGTTGAATGATATCACTACCTTCAAAGACCAACCGTTTTTGGACACTTGGCGGGTTTTTCTACCAGTTTGGGTTTTGGGTGGATATCACAACTTTCATAGGACTGTGAACGTTTATAAGGTTACACCGTCTGCTCAAGTTGCTTCAATCCCATTTTTGCACACACTGGCTGACAATCACTTATTTCGTTCGCTTCGCTTACTCAATCAGCGCATCCTCTTCAGTTGTTTTGCTTATCCCTGCACTTTCCCCTTAATTTTTCAAGATTTCGTTCACATTTAGTCATGCAGAAACTCCCGAAGGTCGCTGTTACTGAAACAGCAGAACGCGAAGCATTTTATTTTTGGCTTATTAATAAAAAAAACCATTAGCTCGTGGATGCTGGTATTGTTGCGCAACCAACATCTAACGTACATCCTTTTATTCTTACGCAATCCACGGCAATGTTAATGTTTCTTTATTTTGTCCTTCGTTACAGTTCAGTTTTTAGTTCATCCAAGGTTTTACAGTAAATCTAAGGACCAGTCTTGATTGTTCAAGCCACTGTTGCTTAACATCTTTGGTTGCAACTTGGAAAATAAAATAAATTTAAATTCGCTGGTGGCGAATTTCAAAACCCTCCCACTCATTTGTCCCTACCCCTACAACCCCCAAACCAACAAAAGAACCTTGCTCAGATTACCATGCATCCGTGTGCAAAAGTTCAGCCTCGTAGGCCTTCTCAATTTTGCGCTAGCCCTGAGCAATGAGTCTATGGAATTTAACATGGGTCCAGCGTTACTAGCTAATAGTAACATAAAAACAACGTTATTGACGCATCTTTCTCTCTATGAATGGTGGACACTCAGCCTTTAACTTTCATTATTTCTTTATCCCTGCACCTTCCCCTTACATGTACCACAATTTGAAAGATTTCTTTCGCATTGGGATTTATCCTCAACATGCTAAAGTATGCTTTTAGTTGCTTACATTTAACAGACACATGTCTGCTAGTGAGCCGCCATTTTATCATTAACAATCAATTTTTTTAACAATTGGATGTTTACAATGGAATGATCTACTCTTACTTGGTGGCGACACACACTAGCGTGTGTCTAGATCCATTTTTACCAAAAAGTACTTTGAGTGGTTAACGCTCGTTAAACCCTTTAAACCCTTTGAATGTTTTATTTTGTATTCTTGTAACCGTTGTAAGATGTAATCAGTTGTAAATCCATACACTTCAATTCTATATCTATTATACTTTCCACCCAAGCTTCATACAAACTCTTTTTATTTTTATTGTTGAGCACGTGTTAAATTGTAAAGTTTTGGTAATATTATACGTAACTTTGCAATTTTCTTATAATATGTTCCTTGAAATCCCAATGTATGTTAATTTCCATCCCCAGATATTCTACGGAATCTTTACACTCAATTTTTTTTCATGTTAGTTCACAACTTTTTACCACCTACCATCAATTTACAGTTTCCGTGTGTAGTGTAATATTTACAGGTTGTTTGTTTTTCATCTTTGAAACTGTTATATTTAATTGTATTGTTTTCGTTTTCACTTATGTAAACTTCATTTTCAATGAGCCGTATTTCAATTTCCACTTACCATATCAAAATCTCTTTGTATATTTTTTTTACCAGTTCATCATAATAATAAATAATTGATATATTTATTGTATCATCATCAAACATATACACTATAAGACTGTCTCATTTACACTATCTGGAATTTCATCTATGTATTTATTTCGCTTAGGAGCAGAGCTAGAAGAATTGTTAGGGTTTAAAGGGTTTAAAGGGTTTAACGGGCGTTAACCACTCCTGGTCATCTGCCCGAAGCCCTAAGGCCCTAATTGTTAGGGATCAGGATTGAACAAAGAAGCTTCAACAATCAGCAAAGGGGGGAGCGGGATCATTCTTACCACGGTAGCAAAGAAAAAGGGCAAGAGGCCGACAATGAAACGGATGTGCCCTGTAACAATTAGAAACAAACATAATATTGCTACTGACTAATAAGTAATGCAGTTTCGGGAAAAAAACGTTAAAATGCATTAACCAACCAAACATTCCCACAGTTTCAAAACTCACCAGAGTAGAGCCAAGAAGGGGGGGAGGGTTCGGCGGCTGTTTTCGTTTCATGTTCCCCAATAAAGAATTTTGCTCACGCTTGCAGGAAACACCAGGGGTTCGAAGGGAGAGGGAGCATGGATGGGGGAATACTCAGACCACACTATGGGGAATGCAGGGGTAGGGGGAAGGGGAAAGGGGGTGCGGAAGGGGAAAGGAGTTACCAGGGCATGGGTGCATGGAGGGAAATTTGGCCGGATAATAATGTGGGGGGGGGCCCACCGTAGTTTTAGGCGGACACCCGGGGGGGGGGGTGAGTCGTTTTCATTTCATGCTGGCCAGTAAAGTATTTCTCTCAGGTATGCAGGAACTGGCTAGACCGGCGTATGTTAAGCCGGGGGTACAGCCAGTTTACATATATTTCAGATAAAAGCGGTCTTAAGACCGACTGTTGAGGCACTCCAAAATTAATATTTTTATAATCATTACTGTGTTAATTTTCAATTTTAACTGAAGCTTTCCTATTGTTTAAATATCTTGTTAATTTTTCTAATATTTTCCCTCTTATAATAATAAAAATTTTATTCAGCTACAAGCCAAACATTAAATACAGAATGATAACAAGTTATATACAATTCAATAATAAAGTATTATTATACAGATAAAAATACGTAACTCGGTGTTAAAAAAAACTATTTTGGCAGAGCGAGCGGAACGTAGCCTATAACGGACACCAAATTGCAAAATGTTGGTTGGTTGGTTGGTTGGTCCGTTGGTCCGTTGGTTCAATGTTACGCTACGGCTGTTCTATTCTCATTAAAAATGTGTTAAACGATCCTTTGACGTAGCAGTAAATCGTCCGACGATTTCAAGAATAATAACCATTACTGTAAAATAATGTTTGCTTAGTGCTGCAACACCAGTAAATCTAATAATAAAAGGATTACCTCGTTTTGTTAGTCTCGCTAACACTAATCAGTGCTATGATTGGGGTAGTTCGTTCTTCGTGCTTTCATTTCAAGGCACCTCTTGGACGATGCGTCTCGTATGCTACTAGAAACCGAGCGTTAAGCCTCTTACATACAGGAAGCTATGGCCCTCCATAGTTGTGCCCTCATAATACGACGCTTGCCGAGTCTTGCTTTCCATAGGCATCTGCTCCTCCCATAACGAAGTGAATATATTGCTCTAAGGTGGCACTATCACCGATTGAAAGCCTGAAGAATCTGGCATCATCTAGCGTTATCTAGCACTATCTAGCACTTGCTTGCATCAAGAAAAGGAATGCACAACGCCACTTCTTTTAACGAAACAAACAAGCCAGGAGCCTCCTTAATTCTTGAGTGAACATTTGAAACGTCCTCATGCCCCTAGAAACAAGCTGTAAATGTTAACAACATCACTGCCAGCAGATGGCACCACGGTATTTTCGAGCGGTTTCCAATCGGCGATAGTGCCTTTCTAATCGGGGATGACACGCGTTGTGATGACCAATGGGGAGGAGGGGACGGCTAGTTGAGAACTTTTACTTTCGTTGTAGGTATAATTTCCCCAACTGTCTTCTTATGCGGCAAAACCGCATACGACTGTTATAGTAAACAATTTTAGATTTCTTTACCAATATTATTTTGTTGTTAGCTTTAAACTGCGAAAAACGTAATAATTCTTTCCCTCTTTAACTGAAATTAATTAATTACAAATGGTTCACATTTGAAGAGTGAATGCAGTTTTGTTACTACTAGAGAAAGTAACATTTAAACCGTGCTAGACAGCTGACCTACATTCACTATCTCGTATTGTACAAATTGGCCCTCGTGATCATTCAATGACCGACGGTACACGGAGCTTTCTCAAGTCGCTTTACCTCACGTCGCTCTACCTTACGTCGACTTGAACTCACAGCGCTTTACGAGAGAGGTGGTTACATGGACATTCGAGTTGGAGTGAGTTAAAACGGCAACGGGTACACGGTGGTTATGGCTTATCTAATCCCCCATCATCCAAACCCCTCGTTATTCCCATGTTCCCATTCAGCTAGCTGGGCTTTTGACTTCATTTTCAGAAAGTGACAGGTTCCGCCCTAGCTTCGTGACGTTTAAGCGCACTCGGTTCAACCAATAAAAGGAAAGCAGTCCTGAGAGCAACGTATAAAATGGGTTTTAGATGGGTATACATAGGTTGTTAAAGCGCTTCAACTCCTTACGTCGACGTAACGAGGTGGTTTGAGATAAAGCGACTTGAAAGTGGTTTTAGATGGTTACACAGAGGTTCTTAAAGCGCTCTAAGCACTACATCGACGTAAGCTAAAGCGACTTAAGAAACCTCCGTGTACCCTCGGTCATTCATAAGCTACGGTTGATCAATCGTAATTTACAAATAAATAGTGGTTAGTGTCTAAAAAGTAAGAAAACAACAATGTCGCATTTTACTGTATACATGTGCACGTGCTGGCTTTTTAAAACGTTGACTACTTTTAGTGCTTTTATTCTTTCAATAGAAAGTAAGAAAACAATAAATAATAATATGATTGTATGTATTAATGTTAAATTTTTTGGTCGAATTAATACAGTTTACTATCGGAAAATATTGGTACGTTGTAAAGCTATTAACTTTTAAGCATGAACCTCACGTGAAGGACACGTCCTTTGCACGTGATGTAGATCGGTGCCTCTACAGGGCCGATGGACACTAGGGTGGAGCTTAAAAAAATTTGGAATTTTAAAATCTAATAGCGCTCAAAAATTGTCGTTTAAAGTCAAAGCAAACACCATTTTTTTTTTTTACAATATTTTCTGTCCCTACACTCTGACCCGTAATTTCCACAATTTCATATTTCCCGCCCAAAAAAAATTTTCGAATTTTGAACTCTAATAGCACTCAAAAGTTGTCTTTTAGGGTCAGATCAAACACCATTTTTTTTTTTTGTTTTGGGCAATATCTTCTGTCTTCAACTCGGACCCGAATTTGAATTTTTTAAACATTTTGGGTCCGAGTTAGGGACAGAAGAGATTGTCCAATTTTATTTTTAAATGGTGTTTGATCTGACCCTAAGAGACAACTTTTGAGCGCTATTAGATTTTAAAATTCCAAAATTTTTTTTAAGCTCTACCCTAATGGACACCCAGCCGGCTGCAGGAGCTTTTTTAGTTATAATTTTTTTTGGTAATATTCTTTACTTGACACATCGAAAAATTATTTAAATTCTGAAGGATTGGCAATTCAATTTGGGCAACTAACTGTAAATAATTGCGTGGCAAGCTGAAGTGAGCTCTTAAATTCAGCATCGTATCGACAGTGTTTACAGTTGGGCCCACCGGAAGTAACTTGTCGGCCGACCCACCTTTATGTTATTTCCGTCAGGCCTGCTTTGTCTCACGTGGGAGGAAGCGTGAGGTCAAACACCATACTAAATCGTCCTTGAAATGTTTTTAATTTGCACTACATATATTTAAACGCCCCATTTGTGCGTTTCTTTTGCTGCCTTCGATTCATTTAATTATAGCACAATTTTCAGTGCTGTCTTACATTTTTCATTAATCAGTTTGATGTCACAAGACCGTGCTTTTAGTGGGCTGTGGTGTTTACAGCTAAATGGCGAATCCGTTCTTGAGATAGCGTGGGTTCATTTAATTAAGCATTGGCATACGTTTAGTTTAATAACATACCTATAAATTGAAAATTCGTTCACGACGTCAATTGTCTGTAAACATCCTTTCGTGATGTGGGCTAAGTCGGTTTGGTTCACCCACGTTTCGCCGACTCCCGTTTCGCCGACTCCCGGCTCGCCTAAACCGTTTCGCCTCATTTCAGTAAAGATATACTCCCGATTCGCCGACCGCAAGAAATAAAACGTTCATTTGCAGGTAGATAAAAACATAGCCTTACTTGACTACTTCAAGAAATAAATATTTGCTACAATTTGTAGCTTAGTTACTTAAACAGTGGAGTAACAATTATTTAAGATGAACCTTATTTTGACAAGAAGCCAGCAATGAAAGAAAACATGTATTACCATATTGCACGATGCGTTACGATTTTAACATACCCCGTTTCTTCTTTTTTTTCTTCCTGTCACGATGTAGCTTGTTGTCGTATACGTATAGCTTAGAATTAGAATTAGATTGGAAGTATTGGTTAGAATTTGATGTGTGGGTGGATAATGATACCGGAAACTGACCGAATGAACAAAACAATAACGCTTTGGTTCGTGCTCCCTAAAAAAAAACTCTTCGGGATGAGAAGGACCGTGTAGTGTCTCGTGACGCAAATTTAGGTTAGAAGTCTAAAAGACACGAAAATTTGCTTGATTATTTAAACGTTCGAATGGTTAGGTTGGGTTAGGCTTAACACGGACTTAAGGATGTTGGGGACGTTTTATTTGTAAAAATGCTAATTCCTCACGATTAATTACGAATTAGTGCGTTTATAAAGTGTTTTTGTTGTATATATTCCTGAAAATATGCATAAGTATATACATACGTATATGTAGAGAATTGGCTTACCTGACAATGCAGCCGACCGTACTCCATGCAGCCGTTGGCAGGACTAACAAGGTTAGACTATATTTGTAATCTAGACTGCATCACTGAAATCGTTGGCCGGCGTAGTTTTCTTGTTCACAGGTGGCCTTAAGTAGTGATTATACCTTAACTATATACCCAGTTTTTAGTATTTTCTCAACCCCTTGGGGTCGTAATTGTATTTCCATTTGTATTTCCTCCTCGTTTCTCGTGCAGGCGTGCTTGCCTATTGTGGGAAACCTATTTAAGCAAATGTTTGGAAATAAAGTTGCCTTTTCGACGACTGGAATTGACCAGAAAAGATCTCCTGCCTTGGACTACTTTCTTCCGGGGAAAATTGAGTTGGGGGAAATATGTTAGGACTAAGTTAGGCCTACTGGAGAAAAGGGGGAAAGGCTGAGGGTTAAGATTAAGCCTAAAGGTCCTAGGCCTATTTTGCTGGGACTTAGAATTTAAGATGGATTAGTGGTTTAGTTTAAGAGAGTCTTGTCTTGGGAGATCAATTGTCACTAATCAATTGTCTTTGTTTTCAGCCTGCCATTTTGAGCTGCTTCTTTCAATGAGTCCCAAATGAACCTAATTCCGCCTTAGACTTGTAAGTCGTTTTAAGGACAGGGGCCATAGCGTCTTCGCCGTATTAGCTAGCGAAGTTCGAGCAACCCCGATGCGCAACCACTAGTGGCTGCATAGTTTTAAGTCCCCATCCAACCCCCAACCGTTTAGTTCAGTCTAATGGCATGTCTCCCACTTTGCTATTTTCCGGGCATCTCGTGCTCGTGTCGACAAGTAGTACCGCCAGCCAATCCCAGACAACCGACAATAATTCCCCGACAGGGGGGCAAAAAACCTTTTTGGCAGTTCGCAGTATCATTAGTTGACTTCTATTGTTTACTGCGAATTTCATCTATTTAACAAACAAATAACAACAAACATACATATTTAACCTTGAAACGTTCTATTAAAAAAAATTATCGAATTTATGTCCTTTTTTAACAAATGATGGGCGCATGTTACATGGTGCCTAAATTAGGCGCATGGTACGTAAATTAAACACCATTTCAAGTTTTCAAATCGAAATGTCTTGCTCCTTTCTGATTTAATGTCATTGCTTATCGAATCGTACAATTGTTTGTGCGTTGACGTCACTAAAATAACTTGAGAGTCGGCGAAACGGGATCATATCGTTTCATAAATTCGGCGAACCAGGAGTCGGCGAAACGGTTTCGGCGAAATGGGAGTCGGCGAAACGGGATTCGGCGAAACGAGAGTGTACCATTCGCTTTGTATGCAGGCAGGGACGTGCGGCGCTGGTCAGAAAAAAAAATGTACTTTTTTTTTTGTTGGTCGAGTTTGTTTTGCACTAATTGAACACAAAATTATTTTTTTCCCTCTAACGTTTCGTATCTTTATGGAGCCTAGAGAAATTTCTAAGAACAATTCCTTTTCGTCACTGTTTTTCCATCTCCCATCTCTGCCCCTCTTATTTTGGGGTCGGATTTTGCGGCCACCTGGCTGACACACAAGGCGCCACATGGCGATTTCTCTTCTGAAGAATTGCATGGAAGAATTTTTTTTTTGGGGGGGGGGGGGGGAGGTCGGGACAAAGCATACGTAGTAATCTCCAATTGCGCGCAAGACGAAGTACGGAGCCAGAATGATGAAATAACCACTACAAGCACCACATGCTGTGCAACATCATAAAAATTATTTTTAAGTTATCGTGGTAAGCAGGTTTACTTAAAAGTAAAAATTTGCCAGCGTTATTTAAAATGTCCTCATCTGTTGTGTACCGTGGCAATGTAAAATTTTTCTTGCGTAATATAATATGATGCTGCTTATCATTAGTATGTTAGTTGTGTAAAAGTGTTAAATCGCTATTTTCTGCTATTTTTATGTCAAAAGTTGGCCTGTAAGTTAAGCTTTACCTACATTTTTTTATTCATTTACTGTCGTAGAGAAAAACTAGTTCAGTTTAGTACGGTGAGGAGCAAACCTTAGAACAGGGAAACCTCCAATCAGAGCAAAAGACGAGAAAAATATCTAGAGTAAGACAAAGTACATTACGCAGCCTTACAGACTTAACGATATTTGGTAGACATTTTGCCAGGGTCATCTTTCTACTTCCTGATTAGCCCAGGCGTACTTCAAACAGATATTCTGAACACCACATCTATCAGCCACCACGACCACAGCGTGCTCTTTTAGAACAGTTTCATAACTTTGGTAATTTTTTTTAACATGAGATTGCATTGGCAGGCAGCTAATAAAATGGATTGAGACTTTAAAAAAATGATGACTTTTATGGTACAGAATACTCCTGCGTCAAAATCGATAATTTGCATCCAACATTTATAAAAATGTATGCCGTTGGCGGGCGGGGGGGGGGGGGGGAGCCCCCAAAACCCCATTTCGGCGCTGCTATATCTACATTACCCCAGCATGCCCCTGTTTGTACGTACGTGAATCGTTTTGCTAGCCACACTACAAAATCAGATGACGCATGACTTCATAGAGAAACGCTAAACGCCACGACAATCTTCACCTACCTTTACCACAATCCAATCTTGACCAGAGGTGTGTACATGTAGCCTCGAAACCCTCGACCAGCCGTGTGTTCGATTCCCCCCGAAACCTTTTTCTTAAATTTGTTTCTTGTGTTAACCTACTTACAAGTGTTCAGAGTTGGAGCCTACCGGAAGTTTGTTGACGCCGGTGATCCTAGCAACGTATTCACTGACGACCAAGCCATGGAGGAATGATGAGGAGAAACGGAAGCTGCTGTTGTAGGCCGCTTTAAGGTGGTTTTTTAGATGCCCTCTAGCGGCTTGCAGCGTCAACTACAAACAGCTCAGTCAAATGTATGCTAAAACCTTGTAAAATCCGTCGGCAGAAATGGGTGAAAACTGGGAAAAAGTGGCCAGGAAACAAATGTTTCGTTAAATGCTATCTTCAAACCACAAACACGTTTCCGTCAATAAAAAAAAATCCTGTGTACTTGGAATAAATAAATAATGAAAATCTGCAATTTCAACTGTTTTCTTCACAATCATTTTTGTTTCGTGATCATTTCGTGACAGTTTTTCCGGTGCCACTCATCTTGTGCTCAGTTATTTATTTTTTAATTAATCCTTAAAATACAATACTAAGTAAACAAATTCGGTCCCGACGTAATTTCTGCTCTCGGAAACAGCATTGAAACTCGAGATTTGAAACCATTTTCTACGTGCAGGGAAGTCTTTTCGGGAGGATTTAAATTAAATTATGTTGCAGAGAAAAAAATATATAAATGACACAGACGTTTGTGTGTTCGAAACTGCAAACTAAAACCGACAGCTTGTATAACAAAAATAATTAAACTAACTAGGGCATCATCACTTACACTGTCGACAAAATGGAGCGAAGCGAGCAAGCCAATCAACAAACAAACCACCAAACAAAAAACTGACACACAAACAAATCAACAAACAAACAAATAAACAAACAAATGAACGAACGAACGATATACCAGCCACAGGCAGATGTTTGAGAGTGCATGAGAGAGCATTGTGGCTCGTCTTTTCGGTTGCTATTCACATCTTGTTTCTTTGTCCATTTACTCTCGTAGCGCTGGATGGCGTTGTTCCTCAACAACAAGTCCTATTTAAATTTTTTTTTTTACAAACCATCTCTAGGTGTACCGACCGCTATTAATGTTCGAAATTTGGTTTTAATTAATACGGCCGTTATTACGTGATGCATCAATTCAAACCAACAAACAAAAAAACCAGCAAATCTACAAACCATCATTTCCACTGCCGACATAAGTGAAAACGCATGTATTTCATTGGAATGGATTCGTATTGAAAAGGATCAAGTTAGATTTGTCATCCAGTCTGCGGAAACGATGACTTTTGAAACTGTCGAAGCTGATGCTGTATTTCTTCCACCTTGGAAGAAGTGCAGCAAGGAGCAGCTTCGACAATTTAAAACATCGTCATTTCCATGGACTGCGTGACGGACTACGTGACATATTTAATTTGATCCTTTTCAGTGACAATATCAGTGACAATATGTTGATGAAAGGCAGAAAACTATTATACAGGAAATTTAATGTTCCTTAAGGTTTTTCACAATATTGTAGTAATGAGACTGTACAAAATCTGGTACAATACATAAAACAAAAAAAAACAAAAAACAAAAAAACGACTATTCAGAGGTAACATTATATTTCTTCATTTGATGCTACTTTGAAATGAAACAGAAAATCTACATTTCTTTGCTGGCATTAAGTTGCATGTTCTATTCTGAACAAAATCACCATCCGTCATTCCGTCGTACTCATGATGCACAACGAATCCTTCACTTGGAGAAAATATTTCAAGAAAGGATGAGAACCCATTCGGTTTAAACTTGGACATGCGTTCGAAGAACACGACTTCAGCTACAATAATGTCCAATTGTGGCAAAACCTTGTTAATCAAGTCTGGCTTCAAGCTTGAAACCAGCGACACAAATTCACGAATGTTAATTACATCCCGGGATGATGTAATGTAAGCATTGGGAATCACAGAACAGCTGAGTGATAAATACTGAAGAGTGGACTTCTTTGGTTCAGGTAGTGCGGCAATAGGCAAAGTTGTGCTGTTTTCAGGAATTACAGAAGGAATGTGTTTTTCTCGTAGATAACCCACGACACTCTCTGTTATCTCTCGTGCCAATGGAAAATTATCTTCAGTATCCTCAATCTTCACACCCGTCAAAACAGGGAGGCACCCAACAGCTTTCAAAAACCATTTGCTTGGAGCCACAGATTGACGTTTGAACGCTGTCATAGTAAAAGTTATAACTTGCAGATTTCTGAGTTTTCGTTCGTGAAAAAAGGTATCTTGACAGAACATAGTCTCATCAACTGCAATGTTGAGTTCGGTCAGGGATTCCTGCAAAGCATCATTCTCATTGATGAGACTTGAACACTTAACAAAAATTGATGATATTCTACACGACGACAACACGTTCGTCTTGTTGGATGGTATACAAACATCTGGTACTTGGAACCGCTCCAGTTGAAAGTTTTTGCTGTCTGCATTGCCTTGTACTTGAACACTTCGGAATCCTAGTTGTTCGAATGACTTTTGACCAGAATTGCACAACAGTCCCAAGTCAACAACCAAGGGGAGTACATTTTGTTTATTAATTAGCGTAAACCGAGTCAACTTAATAGACTTGCTGATGCTCGTAAGAAGTATATCGAGTTGCTGTTGTGATGGCAAGAAACGAAGCGTAATGTTCAGTGTGGCAACTCTTTCATGTTGAATTAAATCGATCAGTTTGTCCAACATGTTGACCGAATCCCTACTGACTTCACATCGTATACATTGAATGTTAACATCCCTGAGAACCCCACGGGTTACAGAATCGTAGACCAAATGTAGAAATAGTGAAGTACTGGAAGAGTTCCAAAGCATGAAAGAAATATGCTGAAACTTTATGGATGAAATAAGAACTAAAAGTTCTTTCCAGTAATCTCCGAGGGGTTCCTGTCTGGCAAATTCACATTGAACAGAAACGCATTCGATTTGTTTAAAACGGCTTTCACGTAATGGAATCATCGTATCATGAACATACAACACAAGCCTATCCACTTTTATGTCATCATAACAAACAGGGTGTGATAAATACCATATGATTTCTTTGATATGACCTGTTCTTAAACCCTTATTCAGGATCACAGAAGGCAGGACACTAGACGATATTCGGCTGTGAGTCCAATAGGTCCTCCATCTTTGAGGCAAGAAAGGAAGAATGGAATCTAAGGTGGCGTTACTCATTTCAGTTTCACACAATGTTGGAATCAGGATGTCAAACAATGAAGAATATTCGGCTGCAAAAGGTTGAAGAACTTCAAATAAAGCTGTCACGTTTGATCCGAGTAAACCAGCCAAAAATGGCAATAAAATGGAATTAGCTGATGAAGAAGTTGGTCTAATGTTGCAGATCTTTTTTTCCCATTGTTTCCTACTACCCATTATGAAATCAGTCCACAAAAAATAAGCAGCAGCGAACTCGTACATGGATTTATGGACAGGTTCATAGCAATCTTCTTCTCGAAGTCCTCTTAATGAAACACTCTTGGTTAGAAATCCCAAATCTAAAATCCTTGGATCGATGTTTGCAAAGGATTTTGAAATTTCTTCCCAAGTATGTGACAGTTTGTTGTCATGAACAGCACTTAAACTTAACTCACCAAACTGCATGGTCAACTCAATGTAAAAAGGCTTGAGACTGTTATGCAAAGAAAATAGATCAGCTGTTGCAGCCGAAGATTTACTTACTGTAAATATTCGTGTAAAACTCATAACACTGTTACGTATTTGTGCTATTAGGCTAAGTGGCTCATGTGGGACCAGCTTAGTTAGGTATCTCCGTATAACAAAGTTAAAAACACCTTTGTAAACTTCGGTCCTCGTTCTGCAATTTTGCAAATTAGTATCCCCTGAACCCTTCTCCGTTAGAAGGAAAACAATCATTAGTATAAACAGTGGACATTTGAGAAAATCCGTTGTTAATATACTCATATTTTTCAATGTCGTAATTTGCTCTCCTATGTGTGCTTTTTCATGTGAGGTCAAATTTACCAAATGTTTTTCTATAAATTCAGCTTGTCTTTCCTCACTAATGCCAACTGTTTTAATGTGTTTGTCCCATGCTACCATTGCCGTGCAAATACTGAGTTCTGATGATCTACCTGCAAAAGGTTGAGTATTGATCACTGTATTAGACGTAAGGAAGCCAGGTCTTGAAGTGACTATAACTGTAACATGAGGGAACAACTCTCCATTAATAAGGGACGAAATAGATGTTAAGTGTTCCCTGGGAAGTTCGTCTAAGCCATCCAGAATCAAAAGTGTTCGGACAGTTTCATTGCTAATAATATTTAACAAACTTCTGCACTGTTTTCCAGCGATGCCAGCAGCGCTGGAAAAGATTTCTTCAAAATTACCGTTAAAGTTTCTCAGGAAAAGGAATAAGACAAGATCAAAATGTTTCATATAATCTTTTTGCATGCCAAAATCGTAGCACAATTTTGCTGCAAGTGTGGTTTTCCCAAAACCTGGATCTCCTTCCAGTAAAATTCTGGTTGGCCTTTCCCCTAGGACACTAATAGGTGTAAATACATCCTCTTGCTTTAATTTCTGGCTTGATTGGTTCATTGCAACACTACTTCCTGTTATAATTTCCAGTTGGACAAAATGATGCTGAAGTGAAAAAACTAAATTTTCCATCCAGGGAAGGCCTCTCATGACTAATGATTTGTAACGTCTTCGAAGATTTGCCTGAAGTTGCTTGAGTGTTATTGGAGTTCTATGCAGAGTAGGATCTGTTGGGAGTAAAATATTGAACTTTAAGAACCTTGTATCATGCAAGTTTTTAATAACATGATTTTGATGTACGGAGTAATATTATAGTGAGGATAAGTAGATATAGGCTAAGCAGCAAAATCGAACACTCAAAGTACTAGCTACGTTTATGCACTTTGACATGGTGTATAGTGTCTGCGGCCTATCTTGAGTTCGCCCCAGAACGACACAGAGTATGTTTTTGGTAGCAGAGTGCCTTGTTGATATCCTAGATGGTTACAAAAACAATGGCGGCCGTCGATTAAAGCCGCTCCCTCCAGGAAGACGTAGCCGCTCAGAAAATACCTACAGGACTCAAGATAGGCCGCGTACACAATAATTTGGATTACCACAGGAAATGTGGCCGTTTGTAAACCGCAAACCAAATATTTAACATTAACCTTTTATCACCATGTACTTCCTTCAGGTTTTCTTTATAACTTTTCATCGTTTTGACAGTATTTCCTGACTATAGATGACTCTTGGCTGACCTTTTCTTCCCTTGCAGGCTAAACGAGACATCACTGATGGAGAAGAGGGGGTTGGGAGTGGAATTAGCACACTTCGCCACACAAGGTAACGGTGACATTCTTGTAGAAAAGCTTTCCCAATCTGTACCGCAAATTCTCTCAAGCGGATCAATAACACTTCAGAATATCCTTTTTAGCTAACATACTTGTGATTTTTGTAACTCTGAATTCCGTCCTATCGTTCTAGACAAAAAGTGGACATGGGGTTTAAATACTACTGCATAATTACTCACATGGTTTTTAGGTCTCTAAGCCGCTGCTGGCATAGCTTTTACTAGCCAGCAAAAGTTAAATTAGGTATCATTATATTCCGCATACTGTGCTCAAGCCTGATTTAACAAAAGAGAGGTTATAAAATGGTCTCCTATTTACATGGCATTGACATAAAGCGAATATTCCTATTTCAGCAGTCAATCATTAAACAACTATATTAATACAATGAACTTCCGTTTCGAATTAATCCACCAATAACAATGAATAGACAAACGAAAACCTACCTGAAGGTATACAGGATGGCACCTCTTTAAATTTACTGTGATTAGAACCTGTTTGACAAGACTTGGATGAACTAAAAACAAGAGAAGTTAGCCATTAGTAAAATGTCAGGTTTGGTATATAATTTTTATTGAAACATGGATACAGTGCCGTTTAGCATTATTTTTGTTAACCTTTAACTTTTGGTGAAGCTAGAGAAAACACAGAAATTCAAAAAAATATGAAAAACACTATATTTTTTCAGCAGACTGCTATCTAGATGCACTACAGTTTAGACACCCACCTATACCTTTTTGATTCTAAATTATGCTACAAAGAAGTATAAATAAAGTAATAGTTATTGGTTAGAAACAATTGGTTATCGATTTTTCGCCCCTCGACGTATTTGCATGTCTTGCCAGCCAAATCATCCCAGCCGTGGGTTAAAAATCGATAACTAATCGGTTGTAAACTATAACTTATTTATATCACCGTTGGGACTTCCAGCTAACTCGTATTTAATTAAATGGGGTTTGTTTTTTGCGAAAAATGCTTCAAAAAAACGTTGATCGTCAGTTTCCTCAATATGAATGAAGGTCATACCATTTTAGTTTGCGGAGGGGGAAGTGTATGATAGACGGACGAGTCAAAATTTGTGGAAGGAGGGGGATGGGAGTTACACAAGCGTCGGTTCGCAAGCTAGGTTTGATTTTTTTGCTGGAACCTCGCTCGTGCCTATCGAAGCCTTATCGTGTTTGGAGCGAATAATTCGACATGTTATACCGCAGGGATACAGTGACATTACTAGGACATTCTGAGAAGGTAGGTAATTCATTTTGTGCATTTGTAGTTTGAGAATTGTTTAAAAAATACGGTAATAGGGCATCGGTATGACTGAAGGTCATTCCATTTCAGTTTGTGGAGGGAGGGAGGGAGTAGGGGGGTGGGGAGGTAACGCGAGTAAACAAGCTTAGGTATGGACCAGACATGTGAGAGTTTGCAGGGATCGGATTTCATTCATTTTAAGTAATTCGTTTTGTACGTTTTTATTGCGTTACATTTTTTTTTTTTGCAAGCTGTATTTGGTTGTTGGTGTGTGCGTTCCCGGTCGCGTGATCCGGAAGTGTCAAAAGTGTGGGTTATCAGCAAAAGTGTGGGTTATCAGCAAAAGGGTGGGTTGTCGGCAAAAGTGTTGGGTAACTTAACCTCACCCACACTTTTTGCGATGACGCACACTTCCGGGATTGGTTAACGGGATTTAACCTACGGAAATTTAGCGTGGCGTTGAGTTAGCGTGACGTCACAGCCGTGGTATAAAGAAATATAATTTGTCATCATTGTGACATGCAAAGGATATTGTTTCATTTATAATATTGTTTACTCATTGCGTTTCTTTGTTATTGCTAATATTTACTAGCAAGTTTAGGTATCATACCGTAAAGTGATGCAATAAAAATTTGAGTGTGTACTTTTTTTAAAGGAACAACATTATAAGTACACACCCAAATTTGTATTGCATCACTTTACGGTATGATACCTAAACTTGCTTGTAAAGAGTTTGTGGCAGAGTATTACTTCCATTTTAAGTGTATTCAATGCAGGAAAGACAGTAGTTTCTACACCTTATGTGTGGCGCTGTCTACATTTTTTTCCCTCATGAATATTACTGATATGTGACTGTGTTGACTTTTTTGGCTGCGTGCATTACGTCACTATTCCGAGAGGTAGGGTACCAAAGTGTAAATTGCTTGCTTAGAACTCACAATGCACTATTTTTGTACACTGAATGTTTTTATTGGCTAATTTGCTGCATCACTTTTTCAGAGATTTTTTTTCAGTTGTAGTGTCACTTTGCTTCTTCTAAAGAATACTCCTTACTTTCCTGAGAACTACACACCATTTTAATAATTTCTAAAAGTTGTGTTTGTTTAGTGCTGTGCTTCATATTCGTAGCTAAACAAGCTAGTGGCTAGACATACGATGACAATTTTTCGTCATAGTATTGTTTCTCGAAGAAATAGCAAAATCATATTGCATAACGTATTAAAAAAATTATGTATTAATGCATATTTAAGTTTAAATGCAAACTTTTGCATGCAATTCAAACCACTTGCCAGTGTTTGTAGTCTTAGGGATCAAATTGCGCCGTTGCGCCTACTTATTTCGAACAGTGGGGATGGGGAGTGGGGGGCTGTTTATTTTGTTCACAGCTAAAGGTCAATTGACAGTAGAAAGACATGACATGTTTGACATTAAGTTAGCACGGTCATTGCGCGTTCACTTAACTACACTTACCACGCAACATTGTGTTAATGTTCGTGTGTTAATTTAGCAGACTGGTCATGAGGAACATTGGTCTATCAATCACGCCTCCAGTAAAACTGTCAGGATGAAACTCGATTCATACACGATTACTATGTATATGAATGCTGACAAAACAACGAATTATTCGAATTCACTTGGTAACTTAAAGCTGGCGAACACTGGTAAAGTGAATTGTTAGAAAAAATATTCAGGATTCACCTTTGTGCACATTGTTTCTATTTCTCCGTCATGGATTCCGCTGAAATATTATTACTGAGTTTCAGGTTATCATGAGAAAATCTGCAGTAATGTGTTATATTTATAGTGAAATGCGTATTTTAAAGAGGGTTTTGAGTGTTTCACTTTTTTGACTCAGAAAAGGACGACAAATCTTCGAAAAAAAGAAAAGGAATAAAGTTTTTTAATGACCTGCTAGTGCTTCAAACTGCTAAAACATGGACGTAAATTGCGTTTAATTTCTTGTTAGATCACATCTGCGTAATTTATGCTGCGTTTTGTGGATGAACAATTATTTTCTCTTCCAACGAATTGACAAAAATACTGCAAGATTGCTTCGTTGTTTTTTTTTTTACATGAGTCTTTGATTGTTGTTTTATGTATCTTGAAAATGTATTCTAGTTATACCAGCCGAGAAGTCCAGACGAATAGTTTCTTTTACTTAGTTTGAATTAAATTTTGTTCAGTAATTTACTCACATTTTTTCAGCTATATCAGTTCTCCCAATGAAATGCAGGCTTTGCACAAGAACGTTGACTGTTGCAGCCTGTCCATTCATATTTTTCCAGGTAATTAACATTTGGTATATAGCCTCCTTCACATTGCCTCGGTGGTCTGCTTCCAGTTGCTTGAGTCGTCCATCTTGGATTTCGAGTGCGCGGCCAAGATCTCTCCAATCTGTACTGAGCATCTTCTGTACCTCCATTAACAACGGCCGGTTGACTGGGAAATCTGCAACTGCTATAAGACCAGCATACGATAAGCAAGACCGAAAACTAGATGGGTTCGATTAATAAATTAACCTCCGTTCGATAAATTAACCTCCGTTGCATCTTAGAATTGCGTTTTTCAGTCATTTAAATCTAAAGAGGTGCATCTGAATTAATTTATAAATTGCTGTTGATACCATGTGCAATAAGATTCATCTATGGCAATTTGAATTTATCCTTCAGTTACTCTTGTTATTATAATTATATTATATTATATTATATTATATTATATTATATTATATTATATTATAT
>JAHWFP010061561.1:37195-48000 GCA_023313725.1 Lithobius niger
CCCCCCCCCCACAACTCTTGGTTCGTTCGCATGTTGTGAACTTGGGAGTGGATTATAATTGGCGTCAGCTTGTAAATAACCGTCAAGGTGGTGTTCCCCCAATGCACTATTTATTGTCAAGTTAAGAGTATGTATTTATGAATTACAATTTACCAGGGGCTTTTTGTCACACGATATATTGTTCGAATGTATATAAGAATTTATTTACGAATGGGAAATGTTTTTTTCGGTGTTGAATGTCTAACTTGTTTAAAAAACCGTTCATCTAGTTCACAGTGGTGTCGTTGACACCTTCGGGTCAAATAAATGGTTAAACTAATAAACTCTTGCCATGGACTGACTCATTAAGAGAAGTGCCCCACAGGAGTTCTCGTGGGTATTTCGGAAAGTGTTTAAAGGAAGGGTGGCCCAAATTGGGTCGGGGGCACACCTTCTCTATGTAACGTTGCTCTCCCAAGAGTATCAAGGGGTAGTCTGTTTTGAGGTAAACCCCTTGAGGAAATACAAAATATTAGCGTTACATTGCACAGAGCAAAGTGCCTAGTTTTTATTGTTATTAATGGAAACGAGATTACAGAGGTATCCTCAACTAGATTCCTGGTCTCTGTAGTGACAGATACCTAACATGGAATGATCATTTTGGAGCTATTGCTCAGAAAATATCTCGCACCGCCGGAATAATTCATAATCCTGTGCTCTCAACCTCCTCTTTAAAATTACTGTACTAACAGTCTTGTCTCCCTTTACCTAAATTACTGTGTTCTTGCTTGGAAGAACACTAGCAAAACCAATCAAGGGCGTCTCATTAAACTCCAGAAGAAGGCAGTACGTTCTATTTGTCGCCTTTCATCCTGGGAGCATTCTCTGCCTTTGTTCAAACAACTACAAATTCTATCTTTACCGGATTTGATTTCCTTCAGAACGTGTCTTGATGCTTTTAAGCAGGAAAGCAACAACCCTGGTCATCGTTTGGCTGTCCGCAACTCCTCTGTTCATTCTCACTCCACTAGACAGCATGGTCAATTGCATTATGAATTCCATCACACCGAGCTAAGTAAACGATCATTGAAAGGCAGAATTATTCCAATCTGGAAGCAGATTTCCACAAATATGAAATCTGCCTCCACTCTTCACTCTTTCTGGAAAGGACTTTTTGCATACACCTCGCAAAATGCCGCCACTGTAATTTCGTACAGTCATCATAATGTAACTAAATTATAAATTTTCCTTCTTTTTCATTTTCCTGTCAGTACTTTCCTGTTTGTCCCCAATTTGTCTCTGTTATGTTTCCTTGTCATGTTTCCTTGCTTTCCTTGTCGTGTTTCCATACTTCCTTGCCATGTTTCCATACTTCCTTGTCATGTTTCGATTTTTTTCACGTTTGTTTTTGTCATGGTTAAGTCTTTACTTTGTGTCTTGCTTCAACCTGCGCTGATAAATTATTTGACTAATTCGTTGTTATTGGTGTTTTTCCTTTGGCGTAAAAAAGACCTCGGTCTTATCGTCGGCTGTTATCTCATGCGAATATACTACGTAATAAAAACTATTTCTGATTCTGATTCTCATTTCCATTCCAGATGATGAATACCTAGTACAAAATTCAACCGGAATTATGGTGATGAAAATTCGGGGAAGGAGGGACAATATATTTTCGAATGAAATGAAGATTTATGGGAAAAACCTGCTAAAAAACCTAATCACTCAAGTGAAGACAAGAGCACGAACACAAAGACGATTAAACTGGAAAAGGCTTCACAAGAGAGAGTTTAAAAGGAAAAAGTATCAAATCAGCGGGGAAGAGCGAGAAGCGGACTAGCAGCAGCAACAATGAATATTTCTTGTGTCATGAAGGACTAGGGCACCAACTGATAAAAGGTATGCAGAAGGAAAGACTTGTCAAGGGACTTGAAGACACTGTGATTAGTGACCCATAAGTAGAATATGAACCATGTCAGCTCGGCGCTTTCCAAGAAAGCCATTCAAGCCATTCAAAATCGAACGGTCACACAGGAAACTCGATCACTCCAATGTATGCGGGCCGATGCCACTACCAACGTTAAATGGAGAAAGATATTACGTCAGCTTCATCGACGATTTCATTTGACGAGCCAGGGTGTGCCTAATGAAGCATAAAAGTGAAATTCTTAACATCTTCAAGAAGTGGAAAGCCAAAGTCGAGGAAGAAGCAGGCGTCAAAATCCAAAGAATACGCACAGATAATGGAGGCAAATACTGCAGACGGATGTTTTGAACAATTTCTTGACGACAGTGGCATAAGGCACCACAAGACACATCCATACACTCTGCAAGAAAATGGAGTGGCAGAGAGGCTAAGCCGAACATTGATGGAAAAAGTCCGTATGATGTTACTGGGGGCAATCTCCCAAAGCATTTATTGGGAGAATTTGTATGGACTGCTTGTCACCTGAGAAACGCTGGGATCAGACAAAGAGCCATCGAACCAGCACTTCATAGACGAAGAGGGAAATCAAGCAACTTGACCTGTTTCAGGAAGATTGGTGGCAAGGAGTTTGTTGGAATTGACAACCCATCAAGAACGAAGCTCAAGGTCAACGATAGGCTACCTGGTAGGCTAAGAAGATGGTTGCAACTGCTGTAGAGTATGTCGCCCAAGTAACAAAAGGTATTGTCTAGTCAAGACACACAATTTGAAGAGGTACAACACTAGGTCGACATGAAGTTAAATAACAGTGGCTAGTCAAACTCAGTGAGTCATTGTGGCAAAGTTCGCAAAATTCGCACCAGCAGTGGGCCAAGTTGTACCGGTTGTACAACTGTCAAATGGTCCACCTACTGCAGAACGAGAGGTAAAATCAAACTACGCAAGGGACCAAAGACAGAAATGCTGTATACGACCAATTCAGGACAATTGTTGAACAAGCAAGACAGGAAGCAAGGAGAGAAGTAGAAGGAAGGAGGTAGGCCTCGAAGAACTTCATCACTGAGATCAGCGAATGGAGCAGTGGGGGCGTACAACCTCTTGGAAATCGTCTGGGATGAAAATGGTAGTGAACCAAAACAAGTGGTTGACTATGAGCCATTCATGGAGAGATGGTTGGTTGCTTCAGACAAGGACCTCAACGAAATGAGACGCCATGAAGAACCCTTCGATGAAGAAGTCGCGAAGCTGCAGAAGGGCATGAAGTCCAACCGTCAAAAACGAAATGAAAGACAGTCGAAGTCCAATCATGGATCCACATCCATGTAAGGACAGACTTCCAAGAACCACCAATAAGATGGAGGTCCTCGCTCGATTCATGAAACCAGAACGCAAGTTAGGGATTATGCTGGGGCATGGCCACTAAACTAACTGGCCCGCTCTACAACGATATTAGGGGGGTAGACAAGATGGCCGCTACGTCTGGTTCATTTTGTCGAGGTCTGTTCGTCGATGTAGCAACTTTGTACGGTGCGACGCGACATCTATTGGTGGCTAGTGGTGGTTTTCGAAATAATAATTTAAATTTTTACGTAGATTTTGGTGGCAAATTTTTTATTATAAGAGTATTTTTTTTATAAATGGTGTTTAAAAATATCACTCAGCCACAGTTAAACTACTTCACTGCATTTGCAAAAAAAAAAGCAACACGTTCGTTGGCAGTTTGTACGGTGGGTGTCGCCCTCGGTTGACAAAATGCGGCAACTCAATCGCATCAGAGGCACTTTCGGTGGCCATATTGCCAACCCAGTCTCGTAATGCTATTTTTCATTCAAGATCCAGCCAGTACTGTAGATAGCCCAGGCTGGGATATGGATGCTATCAACAAGGATGCGTCCTGGCTTCAGTGTAGGAGAACACAACTACAACACATGACGCACGGTCACATGCTTCTGGTGGTTGTTGTTGTTCGTTGTTGGTGTAAATGATGTCAGCATGGAGTGAAGAACATCACGTATGAATACGACGTTGCAGATTGTGCATCAGTTAAACGACTGAGCAATGGGCAATGCTAAACTGTCTGCTAGTCGATCATGCAGGTAGGCCAGCAGCCTGTTTTGAGGAAGCATCAACAATGTGAGCTGTTCCTGAATGTAATTCTCCCGCATGAACTAATTCTGTACCAGCACTCTGTTCCCAGGAGATGGGACCATTAATGTGTTAATACCCCCCTCCCCCAACTTCATTACCAATTAGGTCCACTACATTTATATGATGGATGGCCTCTTCCAGTACTAAAAAAAATATGGTTGCCAATTTGCCAAATCTGAATAAAAAATATGAATAAAAAATTGGTAATGGCTGCTGAATATTTTATTCGGAGAATTACATTCAGGAACAGTTGATGCTTCCTCAAAACAGGCTGGCTACTAGCAGACTGTTTAGCATTGTCCATTTCTCAGTCCTTTAACTGATGCACAATCTACAACGTTGTATTCATACGTGATGTTCACTCCATGCTGACATCTTTTACACCAACAACGAAAATTTTGTTAGGGTAGTAAACCACAGTTTTTTATCTCGACAATCGCCATTGCTCAGTGTAGCACTGCAGGCTAATAATTCTGCTAGTAAAAAGCCACATTTTTTTTAACAAACGTAAAAAAGTCTTACTAGGTTAATTAATTTAAAGCAAAAGCTGGAGCTGGAAATAATCCTTTGATCTTAGCACTCTCAAACGACGTTTTGACATTGCACTTGTCAGTAAGCCTTAATGCATATAACTATAAACGTTAAGATTTTTACCCATTAACTTTTTATTTTTGTAAAGAGTAGCCTATAAACATTCGCTTCATTTTTTTTTTACTGTTGAGGCTCTCTGAGGTGTCCCAAATTCATTTGTTGGAAAAATTGTAAATCTTCTCCTTTAACCCCCTTCAACTACAAATTAAACAATTTCCACAACATTAGTACTTTGCTTTAGATGTTGTTTACCCCTTCAACTATCGTATTACCCCTTCAACCACAGAGGTCTTTTTCTTTTGAGGTGTACTTAGATCACTGATGTGATTCGATTTTGCACTCTCTTGGTTTGTAGGCCAAGACTAATATTTCGGCTGTACTTTGCTTGCTTCTCTCGGGTTTGGGGGACCCCTAATGCGGCTCGCTTTTCATCACCGTACTTTGTTATTTTTGTTACCTTGCATAGGCGTACGTCATTGTGTGGAAGGAGTGAACGACACATAAAAAAATTACTACAAAATTAGTACTTTGCTTTTGAGTAAATGCTGTTGAATTTTATTTTTAACTAACGTAAAGATGGTTTAAATCGTTTCCAGTCAGCCTGCCCTAAGGGCGGAAGTAATACAGGAAATACGCCAACGAAGCCAGGAATAGCTAGCCCGCTCAAATTCCAGAAATGCCTAACTAATAGCAACAAGCAAGGTTATAACCAGTGAAAGTTCGTAGACACCATTCAATCAGGTTTTCTACTTGCTTCGATCTACTTGCAGCATAGCTCACATTCCTGTGTGCTGCAGTGCTACATGGTACACTAGACCTGCAGGCCACCTCGTTGTGTGCCATCACGTAGCACAGCTCATGGTGACGGGCACACAAGATAGGAAAACCAGGTGGCCCGATGGTCAGCTGTAGCACGCAGCAAAGTAAAACGTTTGACATTATCATGTGTAGCACGTAGCAATGTAATGCGTTTAACATTATCATGAGTAGCACGTAGCAATGTAAAACGTCAGTAAACCCTCAGTAACGGCATTACATTGTGGCGTTACAAAAAAATCATAACGGAATCCTCCTATAGAGCAGTGACACGACGTAGTATTATTGTGTATAACTCTATGGTGGCGCCATAATGGGTTAGCTGCAAGGGGCACTGCAGAGAGAAACAGGAGGGCATCATGCTGAAGCCGATGCTGTTAAGAGTGATTTCTTAGACCTAAAACGCGCGATTTTTGTTGTTGGAGAAAACAACGCTATTTTAAGCCTAAGAAATCCGCTCTTCCGTTGTTTTTCCCTCCTTTTTTATGTAGTGCACCTTGTAGTTATGCCCTCCGAAACCCATACTGGAGCCAATATGGCGGCAAATGTCACTGCTCTATTCTGTCTCTGATGGTCATCTGGAAATGGTCAGGTGGTTATCTGAAGTGTACAGCAACGTCCTGGAACGTCGCAGGTAATCAGGAAATATGGAATTACAATAATTCAGCAATGTCAAAACGTGTGAGGTTATCAGACAATACGGAAAGAAAAAAAATACACGGATGAAGTCTTCTATTTCTTCCTTGATGGTCAGCTTCCTTGGAGGCCTAGCAGTAAGTTGGAGCACAGAGCATTGTAAAACGTCTGAGGTTATCTGGCATTGCCGAGGTACAAATTACATGATGGAAGAAGTTTTCTATTTCGTTCCTGATGTTCATCCATACTGCATAACTGCATAACTGCATAACTGCATAACTGCAACATGAAAGAAGCAGTAATGTTAGTGCCTGAGGTTATCAGGTATTGTGGTGATAGAAAAAAATACATGATGGATGAAGCCTGTTAGTTTGTTGTTTGGTGGTCATCTGCACCGTGCAGAACTAAAATGGCTGTGGGCTTTTCTGGAATTGAGGAGTTACAAAAATTGTGACGCATAAACACCCTACCTCGTCACCTTCAACATACCATGGACTACTGGGAACCATTCCGTTTTAATTCTACATTTCGTTCTACCTCGGCTATTGAAGACTCCTGTTGATTTGTGATACTTGGACAAACTGACCGGCACCCTAATTTCATCTTCTTCAATGAGGCTTGAAATACCATCCTGTCGCAGCGGTAGATAAAGAAAAACCAAAGTACTTGGGATCCAGTAAGAAAATCAATGGTCATAAGGAGTATGGTGCAACGGTTGAATGTAGTGGCCCTAATGACGTGATCTAACAACGGAAGAAATCCTCCGATCACGAAGAGCATCAGGTATCTGACGAGTCTGAAACAAACAAGATTTGAAATGAGCATATTTGTCAATTTTATTTCTTCATTGCTGCAAGTTGGACCGTATGCAGATTGTATGAAATTTCTATAGGGAGTTGGCGTCCTAGGCATGGCGGGTAAGCATAACATTTGCCACAGAGCCAGTATTTTCATTACGATAGACACAAACGTAAGAGATATTAAAGAAAGAGTACTAAATGACTGTCTAAACGGAGTAAAACGCGATAACCATAAAATTGTTCGAAGTAATGAAATTTACGTCAAAAGTTGTGAGCAAGTCAGACGAAACTGTAGTTTCTCAGACTTCACAGTATCTTTACAGACAAGTTTGAAGAATGCTTTGACATGAAGCGTTCAATTTATGATTATTTACAAAAATTACATATTGGTGATATACAAAACTTACAGTATATACCTAAAACCAAGAATTTATAGGGTTTGGGAGGAGAATTTGTATCTCTAAAAGGTCCCTATTGAAACATGTTAGATTCGTCCGTATTAGTTTTCAGAGGGCGCCACATGTTCCATCTGATAATTTTTTCTAATTTTTCCAAATCTAAAGTAAACTAAAGTAAACTAAAGTAAACTAAATTACAAATAAGCTAGGCTAAATAATAATTAAATACAAGCTGGTTTCGTTTAGTTTAATTTAATTTTAGGCTAAAATGTGAGTAGAAATTCCCATATAAAACACATGGCGCCCTCTATAAAATAAGACTGAACTAATACGAATGTGGGGGGGGGAATGAGGCTTAATGGCGCGTCGACAACTTGGTCATTAGCGCCAACCTCAGTCACAGTGCAGTGGTCCGGGTTGCCACTGCACCACACATTACAGAGATGTTATTCAAACCCCTAATCTAAATCTTGTCATACATCTGTACCTCCTGCAAAAATTGAAAAACACCGGACAGGAGGACAGACTTATCGCCCAATTGACGCGCAATGTCATGCGGAAGATGGAACCGACGACGAACACCATCAAGATGGCGACAATCAACAAGTAAGTGCCGGACCGTAAGTGGCCGCCGACACCAAGAACATTCAGGAGGGTCAACCCCCCGCAAAAGGAAACAGTGAGTAAGCCGGGTGTGACCAATCCGCAAACGGGCCAACACAACCTCCTCACGGCGACTACGGCGACACGCCGAGTGCCACTCCTCGACAGTGCCTTTAATGGTCCGTAACTTATTACCGTCTTGTCTGTCCCACAAGGTTTGCCAAAAAGCGTGTAACCTCAGACGCAGAGTTGGAAAGGCATCTGAGGGAACAAGGCTGAGATCCCTACCGAGAGGGCCAGAAAGGGCCCCTTTCGCAGCAGAATCAGCTTGTTCATTCCCTGCTATCCCAACATGGCCCGGGATCCAGCAGAAAAGCACGGTTTTCCGCTGGCCAGGCAAGCGGGAAAGCAAAGCTTGGACACGTTGTGTCAAGGGGTTCCGAGGATTGTAATTCGCCAAGGACTCCAGGGCACTCATGGAATCACTAAAGACAATGAAATGCGTGCCCTGAAGGTCAAGGATCCATTCCACCGCCAAACCAAGAGCCAAAAGCTCTGCAGAGAACACAGAATAGCCTGATGGAAGGCGATGGGCAATCGTTACACCCTTACACACACAAGCACACGCCACGCCAACGTCGGACTTCGACCCATCAGTAAACAGGCGCTGATAACCGGCGTACTGAGAACTCAGCCGCCGGAACTCCTGTAAGTACCTTGCTGGTAAAGTGGAACCCTTCGGGAGGGACGCCAGAGCAAAAATGAAACTGCCACCTGGGACAAGCCAAGGGGCAACTGGCATTCTCTCAAGCCTCAAGACGCAGGGCATTTCAAAGGCTATCTCGTGACAGGACTGCTGGAGCCTATCGCGGAAATCACCCTTACCCACCCTGCGTCTACCGACTCGCAAGTCTGGCCCAAAAACCATGGACCAAGCAGGACTGGATTGCACAGCACGCAAACGCACAGCATACTGAATGGCAAGCTGTCGCCGACGAATGGCCAAAGGTGGCTCCGAGGCCTCAGCATAGAGGCTGACCACTGGAGAAGTTCGAAAAGCCCCAGTCGCCACACGCAGGCCACTGTGATGCACTGTGTCCAACATCTGGAGAGTGGAGTCACTAGCCGAATCATAGACCATACACGCATAATCAAGTTTGCTGCGGACAAGGGCTCGGTAGAGGCGCAACATGGCAGCGCGATCGGCACCCCATGAAGTGCCCGACAGGACCCGCAAGATGTTAAGCGCCCGCAAAGCCTTGTCTTTAAGCTGGCGTAATACGAATGTATCCAAGACGTTGCAGTATGGGTCTCGGTCACAAATTTCTCCTTCCAACCCTATAAATTCTTGCTAAAACTTACACTACGTACTTACGTACACTGTATACCTTGTAAGGTTATGTTTCAATTTACCTAACCAGCACCTCGAGCTGCCAAAATATGGACTAAAATTCTTGTTGATGACAGGGAAACACATATTTACCAAATTTCACCCACTTGCGTGAGACAGTTTCAAATTTCCTTGAATATTTTACTGAAAGTTATCCTTTTCCACTCAACACAAAAAATGATTTCGTCAGTCAACATCACAATGATAGCTAAATCATAATGGTAAAGGTGAAAGATTTTTGACCGTTTTTGGACTTATTGATGCTGGCGATACCAGTGTTAGTAAGGGTCGGCCTAGGCTCTCTGTGTTAAACTCTCAACTTTGAGATATTATAACTCCGTCAAAAGTTAACATTTTGAAACCAAATTTAGAATTTAGCCTCGATTAGTCAAGGCCTGTCTACAGTCCAAGATTTTTTAAATTCGACCGAGCCAAATTCAAAATATAGAGAGGGGCCAAATAGACAACTTCTTGTTCTTGTTCTGGGATACCTTTCACCGTTCGTCTTATCTAACAATGACTTGTGGACCAAATTTCATTCTTTTAACACTATCTGTAAGAATTTGTTAGCCAGTCCTTAAGGAGGGGGCACAGAGGGGGCCGTTGTGGTACTTCGTAGATTACCTCGAGGGGGTTCCATAGCTAGTTCAATTTGTGCTACTCTGAACGATTTGTGTGCCAAATTTCATGTTTTTAACTCGATCTGCAATAATTTGTTGGTCAAGCCGCAGGGAGGGGAGAAGGGAGTAGAGCCTTGCGGTTATTTCATGAGGGCTGGTTCAATGTGCACTGCTAAGAATGACTTGTGTGCCACAATTCAAGCGTTTAGCTCGATCTGCAATAATTTGTTGGTCAAGCATCAGGGAGGGGGCACAGGAGCACTGAGGGGGGGGGGGCTCTTTGGGGTATTTTGTGAGGGTTCCAGGGTTGGTTTGATTTGTAATGCTAAGAATGACTTGTGTACCAAATTTCATGCTTTTAGCTCGATCTGTAAGAATTTGTTGGTCACACCTCAATGAGGGGGGCACAAGGGGTGCTGGTGCGCCTTTTGGGATATTTCATGGGGTTCCATGGCTTGTTCGATTTTTATTGCTAAGCATGACTTGTGTTCCACATTTCAAGCTTTTAGCTCTATTTGCAAAACTTTTTGTTCGTCAAACCTCAGTGAGGAGGTACAGGGGGCGCAGTAGGCACAGGGGGCTTTGGGGGTATTTCATGGGGATTCCATGGCTTGTGCGATTTGTACTGGTAAGAATGACTCGTGTACAAATTTCAAGATTTTCGCTCGATTTACAAGAATTTGCAGACACAGGGGGGCTCTGGGGGCCCTTGGAGGGACTTTTAAAAAAGTGCTTTTTTTTAAAAGTGCTTCCATAGCTGATCCGATTTATGCTGCTAAGAATGACTTTTGTACTAAATTTCATGTTTTAAGCTTGATCTGGAAGAATTTGTTGCCCAAGCCCCTGGGAGGGGGCACAGAGGGTTGGGGATGCTGGGGAGGGGGCGCTGAGGGTACTTCG
>JAHWFP010061561.1:48010-63634 GCA_023313725.1 Lithobius niger
TTGAAAATCGGTTCAGTGGTTCGATCTCCAGGAGGGCAAAGAGTCCCAACAAGAACAAGAACAACAAGAAATGGCCATGCTGTGGACGTCGAACGGTTCGATTGTTGTCATTAAAATTTGTAAGCGGTGAAATAGTTACAACACGACCCCAAATACCGAATTTCTTTGGTCTATGTCAATTCTGAGCGAAACTCTAGGAGTTCAAAATTTGACGTTTAACATGGAAGTTCACGCTGAGGCTTACATAAGGACCGCTACCTTAATGACCATACTGTTGACGCCGAACGGTTCGGTTGTTGTCATTAAAATTTGTAATGCAGTGAAATGGTTACAACACGACCCCAAATTCCGTATTTCGTTGCTCTATGTAAATTCTGGGTAAAACTATAGAGCAGTGACACGACGTAGTATTATTGTATATAACTTTATGCTGGAGTCTTAATGAGTTAGCTGCAAGGGGCACTGCAGAGAGAAACAGAAGGGCGTCATACTGAAGCCGATGCTGTGAAGAGTGATTTCTTAGACCTAAAACGCGCGATTTTTTGTTGTTGGAGAAAACAACGTTATTTTAAGCCTAAGAAATCCGCTCTTCCGTTGTTTTTCCCTCCATTTTTATGTAGTGCACCTTGTAGTTATGCCCTCCAAAACCCATACTGGCGCCAATCTCGTGCCAATATGGCGGCAAATGTCACTGCTCTATAGGAGTTCAAAGTTTGACGTTTAACATGGAAGTTCATGCGGAAGTTCAATTTTCAAAAAAAAACTCGCCATATTCATCAACAAAAACATTGGAAACAACACATTGGACTGGCTGAAATCGGGTCACACTGACTTATGAACACTCAAATTAACTTAACACCCTCTTACAATACCTCACAAACAAGCTATACATCAAAGCTGTCTTGCATTCGATAGCGTAACGTATTTTAATTAATGGTCGATTCCAGTCTCATTAGTCATTGCTGCTTTTTTACTAAAAAAATTAAAGAAAGTCGGAAAGTCGTTTTTACTCATGCAGTACTTAATCGCATGTACTGAGCAAAAGCGACTTTGAAGTTGCTTTAGCAGAGCAAACAAGGCTTAAAATTGCATTTGTCAGGTAAACAATCGGCTACAGCAACTACCTAGTCGCATCCGGTCTTCTGTCCACTTCTGCCACTTCCAATGTTGAGGCGCACACATCTACTACGTACTGCAACAGCGATCTTTATTATATAATTTAAAAGCAGTAACCATCACAATTAACGGTTAAAATGTGTTAGCTTTTAGGCCTATTTTACATTATAGGCGTAATTGTCTTTTAGGCCTAAATTTTGCCTGTAGTTTTAATTTCGTAAGTAGCAGCTACGGAGATTTTGATTGTACAGTAAGCCTATTCGTTTTGCAACACGGTGCGCCTCTGGATACAAAGTATAGTGTTGTAAAGTAATGCGCAAGGCGTAGCCAATATAGATCAGTGGTAGTAGGGAAGTGACGGGAGAGACACAATAGACAGACGTCAGCAGCGACTCTTAGCAACGTGATGTTGCCGTGGTAACGTGATTTTAGGCCTAATTTTATTAACTGCAGATTTGTTATTTCGTTAGTAGCAGATAGGCCTAATGGAGAATTTGGTTCGGCGGTAAACCTATTCATTCTTGCAACAAGCGATGTTAAAATCCTTTTGTATTTACGGCTTCGTGTTATCCTTAGGATTTCAATTCGATTCGACCATTCGACCATCAAACGTTATTATTTCATTTAGTTACGTCGAAGAAGTCTATTAGCTATAAGGAGGCAACGATGCTTTAATTTGCCATGTTATTTAACTAACTTTTGACACTGAATGAAACGTTGTAAACCGTGGTCGTCTCTATCTGGTACCGTTGCGAAGCTGAAAAAAAAACGATGGATGGACCGACAGACGGACGGACAAAGTCGTTGCAATAGTATTCTCAGCCGGACGGCTGTACAGAAGACTAAACACGACCTTTAAAATTCAGAAAACCAAACTAATTTTGGATTGTAAATCCACAGTGGTTTTAACGTCATGTGTTCAAAGTCAATACAAACTGAATCAATTGTTGCGAGTTTAATTTCGGATTTCAACGTTGAAATTGTACCACCCCAGTTAAGGTTATGCCGATGACGCCATTTGTGAAATCTGCCTAGCTCAAGATCCACACGACGTCAAATTGGAATCCCCCATTGTCACTTCAAAATAATTAATATTCATTGTTAGTTAACATGATGCTGTTATATTAATTGTTGTTACAATGTTTGGCTGTGAATTCTCTGTACTTAATGTATGACGTCAATTGTAACGGCTCGAGCTCGCTTGGTCTTCTGCCGGGTGCTCCCAACAATTAGGTATTAACCTTAAACTAGCTGCACCCCTAGCCGGTTTCCGAATACCTGATTACCTGTCGGAATGGTGCCGACACCCTCCCCCTCTCTATTCCCCCCCCCCCGAATCCTCCTGCCTCCTTGCCCTACTTTCTCCCACTGCATGGTCAGATTGAGCCCCCTCCCTGGTCACCCCTTTCCCCTTTCTCGCTTGAACTTCAGTAACACACACACACACACACACACACACACACACACACACACACACACACCCACACACACACACACACACACACGCACACATATGATGGATTATATAGATTCATTCCGCCACTCTCTCCAACTTCCGCCACTCTCCGCCACTCTCTATCCCGCCACTCTCTATCCAACATTCCGCCAACTCTCCAACTCCCTGCAAAGAAAGGTAATTTTGGCCATTTTAATTAGAAATTTTCCCTTTTTGTCCCGTTTCCCCAAACTTAACTTCAAACCGGACCAACCCTGTTGCTAGTTTAAAACTGCAACCCCGTACCTATTCTCCCTTGTTGTGAAAACTTGAATTAACCCGAAATTTACTAATCCATCTCGTCCCAAGTAAGCCTCATGCCGTTTGGTATTCCATTTTAGGCCCTTAGCCAGGGTTAGTGTCGCCCATGAATGTCAGGCGAGCCGGAGCATACTATCGCTCATGTTTTACTATCCAAACTGAACCACGACTACTAGTCATTTTCCACCAATTTAGGTTAATTTGGAATTCCCGCAACCCCTTGATAAGCACCCCGACACGTCTTCATGCAAGTCCTTTAACTGTGGGGTTGGCACTTGGGGAGCTGTCACATGTACTAAAAACCTATACACAATACGCTGAGTATAGAAGCTTTATGAACACTTACTTACGACGCATGTATTCCTCAGATATGTTGTACTTGGCTCCTTCCCGTTTGATACAATATATGTTATAACCAACAAGTATGCAGAAAACGTTATTGATAATTAAAAGGGTGCTAAAAGTGACGTGCAAAATCCATATCTGCACAGTGTTCAAGGCGGCACGACGGTAAATCGGGTCGCTGCGTTGTATTGGTAAAGGAAGGTACTGAGCGATGAGAACGGTAAATATTATGAATCCGGGTAAGCCGCAGCCATACAAAAAAGAGCACAAAACACTTTGACCAACAGAACTTTGGCTTGTTCCAGTCTGGGAGTATAGGAGCACCCGTTTGGGATGCAGAGTTCGCCACATATGAAACGATACAGCGGTGAGCCAACAACATGTCACACGATTTGAAAAATAAACTAACAACAGAATGTATCGAACGACAGCACTGCTGACGTCACACGTGCCGATTATAAGATATCCACCAAGATAACCGAGACTAGCAATCATGATAAATACTACGGGATAAGACTTGCGAAAATTCTTCACTGTGCACGAATAAATAAAGATGTACAAAATAATAAAGAAGGTAAATAAACCACGATGGGTTATGTAGAACAAGTCAACCGTCAAAACATTTAAGTCCGGTAGTATTAAATCGTCCGGTAGACACACGTAGGCCTTGTCCTCAGAAGTGGATATTTTGAAGTGGCCCGCTTCTAATGACAAATTTCTAGGTATATACAAAAGAGAGTTGTTTCTAGCCACAAACAAAAAATCGGTTGAATCTAGCTTCCACTTTACGCAAGACTTGAATTTCGAGGAATATTCTGTGCTGGAGTTGAAGCACTCATCCTTCAAACTGTAAGCTTGGACAAAAACTAAGTAGAACACCAACAGCAGTGCCACAGTCTTGAAAAACAAGGAAGTTGTTGCCATCTCAAATGTTTTGTATTGAATGCAAGTTTTTCAGGTAATGAAGTTTATTAATAACTCTTTTAATTTCCGTAAAGTGAAATCAAGCGTATTCATTCAGCTGATAGTTCATATATGGTTTTTTTCCCCCATTATTGCCCTTTCCCTTAGCACAAACAGCAGTGTCATAGACGTGAAAACCAACGAGGTTTTTGCCATCTCAAATGTTTCCTATCGAATGCACGTTTTTCAGATAATAAAAGTTTATTATTAACTCTTAATTTCCGTAAAGTGAAATCAAGCGTATTTGTTCAGCTGATAGTTTATAGTATATGGAGGGTTTTCCCTTTGTATGCTTTACTTTGTTGTTTTCATGGCAGAAACAATTCGTGACAAGTCATTGTTTCCTTTTAATACTCACAACTCTGTTCCACTGGGAAAAGGACAGGAATGGGCACAAGGCCACTTATAACCTTCCAAATGTGTGTTTACAAATCAAGGGAAATTCAACATTTAAAAACAAGATTGTAAAAATAATACTTGTAGGCAAACCTTTACACTATCTTTAAAACTCAACAACGAAGGGGCCACAACAATTTCACATGGCAAAGCGTTCCAAATCCACCCAACTCTATGAATAAAAGAATAATGTCTAGACACTTTAGCCTGGCAGCATCCCAAACAATTTGAAGTGGATGGGTCCTAAGAGGTTTTCCTTCCTTCAGCTTAACAAAGGGGGGAAATCTGGACCTGAATGGGTAAGGCCCAAAATGAGCTTATAACAACACCTCAGATCAATTTTAATCCGACGCCCTTCTAAAGTTTCAATACCAAGCATTTCAAGTCTTTGCCCATAGGTATGTAAGTCGACCCACTCCAACACGCAATCGTTTAGTAAACCGACATTGGACGGCTTCATCTTTAACTAGGAATGGGTTCCACACTTCACTGCTGTATTCTAAAATGGGACGAAGGAAATGCATTAAAAGCCTTTATACCACGACTGTGACGTCACGCTAACTCAACGCCAGGCTACAATGGCGTAACTATAGGGTTTTGAGTGAGGGGGCAACACTAGGCATTTAGCCGAATGGTGTGGAGGGGGAATCGAATAAGAGCCCGGAAAGCTGATGCATTTTTGCTATTTTCCGGCATTTGCTGGCCTTGTAAAATTGGTTGTTAGTAAACCAGTTTTGCTGACTGAATTATACGCATAAAAATTTTTTTTTAATGTAAATCTTTCAGTTTTTCATACGAGATACTTATTTTTTAAACACTGATTCTTTGTTAGAAATGCTGGGAATTTTAAGCAAAATATGGAGTTAGTAATTCTTACTGTTTATCTTTACTGATTTTCGTATTTCTCCATTTGTTACCTGGTTACTTTAGTGATTTAAAGGAGAAACAGTAGAAGTATAAATTAGCTAAAATGAAAGTTGCGTCTTTGACCTCAAAATGCAACCACCACATCTGACGGTAAATAATTTTTCAGCTGTGGAAAACGTGACTGGAACAATTTGCCGAATAAGCTTTCAAAATGTCACAGAGGGGGCGAAACGTCCCTTTGCCCCCCCCCCCCCCACTAGTTACGCCACTGCCACGCTAAATTTCCGTAGGTTAAATCCCGTTAACCAACACCGGAAGTGTGCGTCGTCGCAAAAGTGTGGATTATCAAGGTTACCCAACGCTTTTGCCGATAACCCACACTTTTGACACTTCCGGATCACGCGACCGGGAACGCACACACCAACAACCAAATACAGCGTGCAAAAAAAAAAAAACCGTAACGCAATAAAAACGTACAAAACGAATTACTTAAAATGAATGAAATCCGATCCCTGCAAACTCTCACATGTCTGGTCCATACCTAAGCTTGTTCACTCGCGTTATCTTCCCTCCCCGCTACTCCCTCCCTCCACAAACTGCAATAGAATGACCTTCAGTCATACCGATACCCTATTACCGTATTTTTTAAACAATTCTCAAACTACAAATGCACAAAATGAATTACGTACCTTCTCAGAATGTCCTAGTAATGTCACTGTATCCCTGCTGTCTCACATGTCGAATTATTCGCTCCAAACACGATAAGGCTTCGATAAGCACGAGCGAGGTTCCAGCGAAAAACCAAACCCAGCTTGCGAACCGACGCTTGTCTAACTCCCACCCCCCCCCCTCCCTCCACAAAGTTTGACTAGTCCGTCTATCACACTTCCCACTCCGCAAACGAAAATGGTATGACCGTCAGGAAACTGACGATCAACGTTTTCTTGAAACAATTTTCACAAAACACAAACACGTTTTAATTAAATACGAGTTAGCTGGGCGTCCCATCCGTGATATAAATCAGTTATAGTTTATAACCGATTGGTTATCGATTTTTAACCCACGGCTGGGATGATTTGGCTGGCTCGACATGCAAATTACGTCTCGGGGTCCCGCCCCTCATTGCATGTCTCGCCAGCCAAATCATCCCAGCCTTGGGTTAAAAATCGATAACCAATTGTTTCTAACCAATCACTCACCTTAAAACAGGAATCGCCTTAAAACATTTAAGAATCAGATTTGCTCGCAAAAGGGCCTTATGGTCAATTTCAATACAGTGCTTTCCAAACTTCAAGTTATCACAAAAAATAACCCCAAGTTCCTTTTTGAGAACTATCTGTGCTACTTCCACATCACAAAGAAAGTACTTTCTATGAGGGTTGTTGTGCCCCACGTCCATCACGTTACATTTGTCAGAAGCAATCGGCAACTGCCACGTACATGTCCAATCATAAACAACATCCAGGGACGCCTGTAACATTTCAATCTGCAGTGTGTCATCAGTGATACTGATAAGTTTGGTGTCATCCGCATAAGCATACATACAGATGTCAAATTCTTGCGTACAGAGATCATCAATGAAAAAACAACAAAGGACAGGACCCAGCACACTGCCCTGTGGGACACCACTTATCTCTGGCAAAGACTCTGAAATTTCAGCCCTAACACATACCGCTTGGGTACGACCATATAAAAACTTGGCGATCCACAAGATAAACTGATCACCCAGATCACATTTTTCAAGCTTCTAGAGTAGTTTCCTATGAGACACCCTGTCAAATGCTCTTAGAGAAGTCTAGTAGATGACCTCGACCCATGGTCCATTGTCGAGAGCTGCCGACCAATTGTCAAGGCAGCGCAATAACTGCACAGAAGCACACATATTTTCAAGAAATCCAAATTGCATTTCTGATAAGGCATTTCTTATTTCGACATGCCATTTACCATAATAGTTTCCATCACTTTACATGGAACGCAAGTAAGAGAAATAGGCCTGTAATTTGCAGGATATGTCGAGTCACCTTTTTAAAGATGGGAATAATAAGCGTTCATTTTCACATATTTGGCAAGTTACCCTCAGCAAAAGCTTATTGACGATAATACTCAGAGGGGAACCAAGCTTATTAGTCAACATGACATACATGATGGCGGGGATCCCGTCAGGTCCGGCTGCACCACCTGCGTGTATATTGCACAAAACCGACCTCACAACACTTTAGGAAAATTGGACGTTTTCAGTTTTATCAAAATATTCATTTTTTGTATCAAAGACTGGCAGAACGCCATCATCGGGCACAAACGCACTATACCTGCGTTGGGGGCCCCGGCCCACGTATCAAATGCAAGCAAACTTGCAAATCCCAGATTTTAACATGTCTGTGCTCAGACAGCACCTTCCCCTGGCAGTCCGATAGTGACTTACGAGCAGACACCAAAAGAAAGCACACTGTATCCTCTGCAACTACAAATACACGGGAATAGGAGCAAGAGGACAGTTTGAAAGCTGCCCAAAATTGTCTATTAAATTCCTTGTGCTTGTGTACTTGAAGCCTCTTAATGTTTATTTACTGGTGTGAATTTGGGAAGAATGGCTCTGTGGAAATTTTTATTTGGTGTTTTGAATGTCTTAAGAGCCACACACTTGTGCCAACCAGTTAGTTTGTTAAAAAATGCTCTGTCTCGCCCCCCCCCCCCCAACCCCCAGTACGCAGTCTGACGCCCAGGTTGGTAATTTTTTCTACCACGTTGAAGATGTATGGCTCGCGATACATTCAAAATTCCAATAAAAATTTACAGACCCTTCTGCCTTCTTTCCCCAAAACACACTTCTTCTTGCACTTGTGCCCACCACCAGTGATACAATACAAAGTTGCCTACCAGTGAGTGAACTGCACTAAATTGTCTTAAAACCACTGCTGAATACGTTGGGTCCAAAGTTAAGCATTTTGCCTAATTTTAACGCGCATTTTCAAAACTTTTCTTAACTTCTGGGGGTATTCCCCCAGACTCCCCCCTATGGGTTGCACCATAATCCCTGGGCCCCCCCCCCCCCATGCATGGGCCCGCCTGTAGTACTGTGCCAGGGGCCCACCGTAGTCTGTACACGCCACTGAGAAGCAGCAAGATGTGCATCACGATGCACAGACAGACCGAAGTGGCATAGATTTTCAGAGCTTTTCTTTTTAACACGTAATGCCTTGGCACATTCACTGGATATCTTGTATATCCAGTGCACATTCGCTGGATATCTCAAATTCGTAGGCACACACTTATGAACGACTTGTTCCATAATCCTAGAATCGGGAAGCCTATAATCATCCACAGCAGCACAATCTGAAAAAACATCCTCCCATTAACTTGGCGGATCAGATCTTCTGCCAATGTATGACGGGTCATCACTAAGGGACATGACGTTTCCGAAGCAATATACTTGAAATTGAATTTGGTGAGTCGCAGAAGACCAGATCTCAGAATTTCCCCCCTTTGGTGAGAAATTCAATAAGCTGCTGTAGGCCTATGAAACACACAAAAATCAACAAAATCTGCATACGGTTATTAATGCCATCTAAAGAGGGCCCACGACTTGTTAAAATCACCCCATCCACATTCGGAAGGTTTTCCAAATTGTCAACTAGATCTTTACGCGCAACATCATCTGTAGCATCTTTGGCGGGGATGGTATGTACACACCAACGAGTCGTAATCTACCGTTGTTCAGAATCAAATCTACAGCCACGATTTGAGAATTGTTACATTTGCTACCATCGCCAACAGGGTAAGTATAGCACACACGCCTCTCAGGATCACACCTAATGACTGAGAAACCTGAATGAGCAATGAGAACATTAGGAATGTTAAGGGTATAACCACGTTTCGGCCACACAAACAAATTTAGGTTTAATTTCACTAACGTAATCAAAGAAAATTTCCAGCTTGTTAAAAATAATCCTTGCATTCGTGAACACAATACCAAACCAACACTACTTGCCTTTACATCACAGAAACGACTCGGCCTCGAATTGCTAGCAGAAAAGTCACTGACCAATGGTAAAGTTCAGGTAATGTACATTTTCATCGGCATATAGAAAAGATCTTAAAATAATTGTATTTTAGTGTTGGCATAAATTGGGAGAATTCAGTGAGATGGAAAATAGCGATTTAAAAAATATTGACTCTGGTAGCAGTAGAATTTCATCGATCACCTTTCATATTAGTGACAGTAATATTCGTTTCACTGCAAACCGGGCAAGGCACTGGTGAATTAAATTGCATCAAAACGATGAGATAGGTAATAATTGTTCCCACGATCTGCAACACAGAGAAAATATACTCTCATACGGTGTTACTTATAAAAATTTTAGTTTATGAAATTAGACTGTTACTTACGGTGGTAAATGTCCCCATATTGACCCGAAACAAATTTCCAGCAGCAGTTATTTCCAGCGGGTTTTGGGTTAACTTATTGGACAAAATTACAATCTATGTCAGGAAAAAACACATTAATTGAATTCGAATGTAGCAAAAATGAGGTGCATGCACCAAGTGGTTTCACACGGCATTGTCATTACACACACTCTGGACAAAACTCGAATGAATTTGGACATTGTGTGTCTATTTGCCTGCTTGTCTGTTTGTGTTTTTCAGTTTGGGACAGAGTAAGTTCTATTTGTTACGATTTGATTAAGATTTTCTAACGAAGAAGCGTTATGTTGCAAATCAACGTGTTCAAATATGAAATTACGACTCAAACACTTCCGAAGATATTCGGGTTTTAGTCCAATTTTTAGCCAGACATATGGCTGCAGCGCTAAAATTAAGCAGCAGTGGTAAGCCATCAGCTATAATGGGACCCGATTTAAAAGGCTAGTGGTCCCAAGAATATATCTGCGTATCTTTGCTGCTTCCAACCAAGTAGCCTCGGATAAATACAATGCCTGCCGCCTTACGATGCCTTAACGCTCGGTTGCAAAACCGACGCAACGGAAAACACATTGCACTATTTCCCGCTCCGCCGAGTAACTGTGACATGCAGACCTCCGTTTGTATCAACAGGGTTCGTCGCATGCAGCATGACTGGTTCCGGGGCTTGGCATCGGCACGTTGGTTGAAGCTGGCAAGAGAGACTCCTGTCCTTTGGTCATTGGCCCCGGTGCGTTGGTGCCGTTCCTGTATAGTCCTTCTGCCTACAGCGCCGTCTCCTGGCCAGTGCCGCAATTGGGGGGGGCGCCGCGCCGCAAAGGGTGCAAGGTACCCGAAACCATAGGGTAGTGGCCCGTAATTCATGATGAGAAAAACACATTTGGGGTAAATGTAAAACCATTTTTCGAAAAAATAAGGGAGGGGATGGGGGGGGGGGGGGGAATTGAGGCTTAATGGCGCGTCGAAAACTTGGTCATTAGCCCCAACCTCAGTCAAAGTGCAGTGGTCCGGGTTGCCACTGCACCACACATTACAGAGATGTTATTCAAACCCCTAATCTAAATCTTGTCATACATCTGTACCTCCTGCAAAAATTGAAAAACACCGGACAGGAGGACAGACTTATCGCCCAACTGACGCACAATGTCATGCGGAAGATGGAAACGACGACGAACACCATCAAGATGGCGACAATCAACAAGTAAGTGCCGGACCGTAAGTGGCCGTCGACACCAATAACATTCAGGAGGCTCAACCCCCCGCAAAACGAAACAGTGAGTAAGTCGGGTGTGACCAATGCGCAAACGGGCCAACACAACCTCCTCAGGGATGGCTAAAACCTTTTCCAAATAAAACTTGAACTGAAATAAAACAGAACTGAAATAGAACTTCCACCTAATTATTAGGTTGTTCGTTTTTATGGCTGCAATTTGCTGCTTATGTTGGAAACGGTCATTTAAAAATTACAAAGCATGCTATAGTAGCAGAATGCGTCTTCCCTGCTGTTCTCCCAGCCACGAGACTTCGGAGGAAAGATAACTAATTAGTTATCTTTCCACCAAGCACGAGACTGGTCCCGAAATTGAGGGCAAAAACAACCCTAAGATACCCTAAATCAAAGGAGACAAAATAATAATGGAATATGTCGATTTCAAATGTGGAAGCTTTTCTCCAGTAATGCCTCCGATTGTTTTGGACAAAACTGAGTAAAAGGTTTCTTATTTCGACTTTCCATTTTTGTTATAAGCATGTTGCTGCCTTAAAACGTGGACATTTTTTTGCAATAATACCTCTAGGCCTAGTTTGTCGGGGATAAAACTGAGAAATAGATTTCGCTATTTTTCACCTTTCGATAGTCCATGAAAAAATAATTTCTGCCTCGGGCAGGGGGCACACAACATTTCATTGTCATTCATTATAGCTTGAAAGTATAAACTGAAATCGATTAATTTAAATTCGCAAAGAAAAGGTCTAATTAACATGATTTAGTCACAATTAAATTTTTTCCGAAACCTGCCATCCTGAAGAACGAATAAGAAAAATCACCGAAATTTGTGCTTAAATGTGCACAACAAATGTGCTCACTGGAAGCCAGAAAATGGCAGAAACGGGCACTAAAATAGTGTAAAAAAAATGCTTCGGCCTCCAGCCCGCTGGGGGAGCTTACAGCGCTCCCACAGATTCCCTCAATGGTGCCAGTCCGACACTGCCTACAACCTTTAATTATTCTTAGCTACATATGAGACAGTGCACTTGATGAACTCTTTCCAAATGTTGTCATTGTTATCCGCCTGTTTGAAACTTTACCAGTTTCTGTAGCAAGTTTCGAACGGTCGTTCGGTAAACTAAAGCTAATAAAAATATACTTGTGATTCGACAATGAGCCAAGAGCGACTGTCTTCCCTAGCAACACTTTCCATTGAAAGCAAAATTGCTAGGGAGTAGGGATGGGTCGGTTTCATTTTTTTGATTTCGGTTCCGGTTTCGGTTTCGGTTTTCACGCCCCAAAAACCTCGGTTTCGGTATCGGTTTTTGCCACCATCCACCCCAACCAGAATTTCCTAATTTTTTTTTCTTGCAACAGTTGCATTACTAGCTTCAACTTACTCCTGTTTTAACTTTCAGCAGCGTCATAGACCGTGGGTATAGCTGTGGCACCATTTTTAATAGCTAGGAGCTTTGCTGTCATTTATACGTAGAAAATGATAATTATTAAAAAAAATGTAAAACAACAAATCATTTTTTTAATTTTCGAACACCGTACGAAAAACCGGCACAAAATCCGAATCGATTTCGGTGTCGGTTTTCAGTAAAAACCGAAAATTCGGTGTCGGTTTCGGTTACCGACCCATCCCTACTAGGGAGTGCGACTTTTGATAGACAACTGGGCTGGTTAAAAGGCTAGAAGAATTGCAAAACTATGAATTTAATGTATAAGAAGTATTCACATAAAAACCATATGGAATTAGATGCTTAAAACTTCTTTCAGTAGCTAATAAATTTATATGTAAATTACAGCTGTGGCCTCAACATTATTTATCCTTGTTGGAGGGGGACCCAAAATGTTGGCCTTTCGGCCCCCCCCCCCCCCTCCCTGGAAAACTCTAGCTGCGGCAGTACTCCTGGCGACACTTGGCTGCAACCACTCCGTCCTCCCTTTCCCTGCAAGAACCACACATTCCAATCTTTGGTTTTTAATAATGTCTGTTACTACAATTAATTGTCTAAACCTGATGTATTTAACGTTCCTATATTCTTGTAGCAATACTTGATGTATCTTATATGCTCATGCCAACTGTTACCTGCCCAACCATCCTGGCATTCCAACCATCAACCCCCAACCATCCCTGATGTAGTGTACACCATTTTTGGCCAACTTGTTTAGAACCCTTTTCCTCCTTTAGTTTACTTATAGTTAGGGACCACTTTGTCATCATCATTACCATGTAGGCCGTATACCAATTGGCGGGCGAGCAACAAACCACTATCAAAATCATTAAACCTGGACCAAAATGGCAGAAAGGTGACTTGTAACTCAGTCTTGTCCTTAACTTGAGCTAATCCGGTGTGTCAACCAGCTAATCATTGCCATCCGTTGATACAGGGAGTATTTTTGGTGCATCGGCGGTTCAGTGGTAGAATGTTCACCTGCCACGGGCGAGCGGCCCGGGTTCGTTTCCCGGCCGACGCACAAAAATACTCCCTGTATCAACGGGTGGTGATGATAGCTGGTTGCACAGGGAGCCGGCACGGACAACATCATAGCCTACCAATAACAGACATAGATAAAGGGCGAAAACACAGGAATACCTTCAGATACCAAGATCGCCGCCCTACCTATACTGGGGGCTACAGGGGTGGTTGCAATATAACCCCAACCATACTATCCTAAACCACTAATGTATATTTTTTCAAACAGCCGTTATTTTGCCTGAAAAAAACTCCCCCCCCCCCTCCCCACACACTACCACCACCACCACCACCCCTAACAGCAACAACATTGGTACACTGCGATTCCAGTGGTAAAAATATATCAGAGTATATGTAGAAAGTGTATGTACCTGAAATCCTTCCACGGTCGACATGTTCCTCAGATGAATATTATTCAGGCTCTCTGACGCAACTTTAGCCTGTCAAGATTTTAACAAAACGTCATCAACAAATGATTTTTGTTTGAGGTTATAGTTTTCGTAAGTATCCTGAATCTGTTTGATGTGGCATACAAATATTGTGCTGTGTTTTGTACGGCTTTAACATGAATCGTAATTATCGAAAATATTGCAGGTTTTAAACTCGGCCATATTTATCGACCCAACCACGTAGTATTAAAAAACAAAATAAATAATAGTCGTTTACAGCGCCTGTTTTAACGACTGTTTTTAACTGCTCCTCGGATGTCCCTCTTCCAATAGATCTGGGGGTCATTGAAGCGCACCCAGCCGTAGCCATGTGGACAGAAGGAGAGAGGAATAATTTCGCTAGGTAAATCCCCATTGGAAATTCCTAGGTTCTTTTACATGCCACAATCGGCATGAGCGCGAGACATCACAGGGCCCTTATCTACCCGAAAATGCCAGGGGTGGGAGGACGGATTCAATCCCGAGACCTCTGGCACAAGAGACGGTCATACTAACCATCAGCCACCTTGCCGGATCTTACAATAGTGCAGCGGTTCTCAAAGTTTGTCATGTAGTATAAACTGGTACATTTTTTCGGGGTGCCAGGGACCGGAGGGGGTGTGGGGGAGGGTTAATCCGTAACTGAAAACAAATTTTATCATGATGTAGCGTATGTATTTATGAAAACGTTTGGGTTAAAACATTGAAAGCTTTTCAAATCTAGGTTTGTTAAAAAAACCAAAACCCGTTTTCCTATTTTAAAAACATGCGCAGTAATGCGACAAGTATAAGCCTGCTATTTTTTGAAAGTTTGGCAATACGTGGCTTGATCGAGGATTGGAGCAACTATCCAATTTGTTTCAGTATTTTGTGTTAATGACACTCATGGCTGATATACACCAGCCTCACATAGGAAAGTTGACGCATGTACTCGTGCATTTAGGCCTGCAGGATGATACGACTGTTAGCTTTATAATTTGTTGTCATTTCATGTGAGATCACAACAGATTAAAAACAAACACATACGGTATTTAAAATTTGTTGGCGTAAAATCATCCTGCAATGAAATTTCGATTGTTTTCGTCACCGCCGCCGAGGGTAGTTAGAGCCTGTTTCGGTGCAAAAATAAGAAGTGTAAAATGACAAAAAATGTCACTAAGTATGGAAGAATGAAATAAATTTAACAACGTGTCATATGATTGCGGACTCTCCACTGGACTCGATTTTAGATACCTGCACGTAACAGCCAGGAGCCCAACAGTGACGCATACAGGAAATTTATTTGGAGGGGGCAAAAATAAAAATAAAAACGGGTCCGCAGACTAACGAATTTTTAACTATGTCAGTGATTTTTCATGCTTTTAGGAAAGTTAACTTGTGAAACTTTGTTCATGGTAGCAAATTTCTTGCATCTTTGTTCAGCTTCAATGCAAATAATTTTTCACAATTTGGAAGGGGGGGAGAGGAAACACTGGCTCGGATAACGAAATTTGGGTTGTTGGGAGCATGGCCACCAACATTATCCTTTCTGACGCGAAAAAGGCGGGCTGTTGATGTCAGAAGAAAAACAATCTAGGCTAACTGCTTGCAATTCCTCAGTTTTATTGTTAATCTCGGGTTTTCGGAGGGGCAACTGCACCCCCC
>JAHWFP010061563.1:0-14795 GCA_023313725.1 Lithobius niger
GACATCTGTCGGCATTAATTTCTGAGCGTTCCAGCAAAACAATGGCGATCTCTGTGTCGTGTTTTGGTGATGCAGTAATTAAGTTGTTATATCGGACGTAAGTAACGTATTGTTACCGCAATTCTTGCATTTAATTATTGTGTAAGTGATCCAAAAGTCAAACATGCATGTCAAAATGGATGTAATTGCCCTTTAAGTTTCATGCCGTCTGGCTTACGCAAGAACCGTCACCACTACCGTGGTCCTCGATACCTTTTTGCTAGCCTGGATAAGAACAAAAGCGCTTCCCAACCTAGTGTTTGCTTCAAATTCCAGATTTTTATTTTGTTTGATTGTTTTTTTTTTCAAATTATTAATGACATAATGTTCCACAACAAATGTAATCACATTGATTTTCTTTTATCTGTTGCAGGGTCGATACATGAAAACACAGGAAGCTACAAAAGTTGTTTTTACGTAATGTCTGGTGCACTCATAGCAGGTGCACTAGTATGGTTGGCAGAAGTAATTGTGCGTAAGATACGTGGACGTCCTAAACCAATAGCATTGCCATCAGTGTGAACATAATACAAAAAAAAAAGCGTGGTTTGTTTTTATGCATCTCTCCACTCGTGTCACTTGACTGTTTGAAAACGGACCAGAGGGATATGCATCTTACCTGCCGTTTCCGTGGGTCTTATGAACACCCGTTCATTAAATAGGGGAAAAACATCTTACTCGAAATGAGGGTAGAATGCCGCCGGGTGCACAAGATAAAAAGCATTAAAACTGTGACGTTTTGACAGGTATTTTTTCTGATACGTAACAAAATCGTCTATTAACGACTGCTAAAGGCCAGTGCCTACATTAAACACTTTAACGGCCACCCACATCGTAAAAAGGGACCACTCATGACCTATGAACGCTATGGCTAATTTTGCCCCCCCCCCCCCTTTCTCCCCATGTCATATTTTGTCACACCTACTGCTCTGAAATAAGTTTGAGCAACTGTAAAATGACCAGCCACAATAATATAGGAAGAAGATTTGGCAATTCGAAGCAGCACTGGATCGCATCCGTGCTACTGCTAGGTGGGAATCAAAGGACTGCTCAAAGGGTCAAAGAGTTCTAGCGGGCGTTAACCGCACACGGTCATCTGCCCGACGAAGCCCTAAAGCCAGAGGACTGCTGGACTGCTGAAGCAACAGAGCCACGTTCGTATTTTTTTTTTCAGCGCCACAACATCTGTATTGTTGTTGTAGCCACTGTTAGCCACTGTTAGTCTGCGGCCTTGCAGTGCTGGAAACACCGGTTCTCGTCAGATCCCCGAAGTTAAGCAGCATTGGGCTGGATTGATACTTGGGTGGGTGACCGCCTGGGAATCTGGCTGTTGCAGACATAGGGCCTTAGGGCTTCGGGCAGATGACCAGGAGTGGTTAACGCTCGTTAAACCCTTTGAAAACCCTTTGTTAGTCTTCAAAAATCCATCAGGACGTGTTCTCTAAGAGTCTGTGTTGTTACACATTATCTTAGCTTCCTGCCTTGCTTAACGAAGTGAGTATATTGCTCTAAGCTGTAATATATCAGAAATTAACTGAACAATCGCCGTTTAGAAAAAAAAAAAACATTAGCGCTCGTATCCCCATACTCACAGCCGTGAAGGTACACGAATAAAAACGGATTAGAGTTCACTCGAACGCAACGAACTATAATTTGAACTCCAATTCCAGGGAATAATAACTGTTTTCATGTAATTATGTCAGTAAGTGAACGCAGTTTGTGTTTGAAATGTTTAATGTCTGTGTGCGTGCGTGTGTATGCTTAATTTGTGTATCACATAGGTTTTTTTTTATATTTGTCTGTGTTTGTTGTTTTCTATTTTAAGCGTGTTTCGTGTGAGTGGCTATTTTTTTATTTTGTGTGCATTTATAATTTCTGAAACAAGCAGACTCCCCCAATTCGGCATTTTTTTTTTGCTTGTGTTTGATGGTTTCTGTTTTAGTTCTAGTTCATGTGAGTACGTACTTACGTGTTCATTTTGTGTGGTATCCAACTGATTTGTTTGATTGGTTAGTGACGTACATGTTTGTATACGTGTGCATGGAGGCTGGCATGTCACAATCCTTGTTCCCTGGAATTGGAGTTCAAATTACAGTTCGTTGCGTTCGAGTGAACTCTAATCCGGTTTTATTAGTGTACCTTCACGGCTGTGAGTATAGGGATACGAGCTCTAATGTTTTTTTTCTAAACGGCGAAGACGTTTTTTGTTCACTTAATTTGTTGGCTTTTTTCGCGTCCTTTTTATTGAAAGTGGTGCGATTTGGTCTATGTTGTGTATGGTATGTCCACTGCCCACCCAATTTTTTTTGCGAAATGCGTATTTCTGTTCAGGTTCTGCCCAAGCCTTGGTCTAAGTTCATTATTTGATGGCAACACACTACCGTGTGTCTAGATTTAGCATGTATCAGCTCGATGGATAGTGGATTCTGTATTGTTGCAGGCAGATGCAGTATCATGCAAACAATCGCAGGAACAATTCAACTGGCTTCCTGAAGCCCGTATTGAAGAAGAAAATAAGTCATTCAGTCATGTCGGCCGCCCAATTTTGAGCTCAAAATTAAAGACTTAACGCCCTATGTTTTAAAACTGAAAGATTTAAGCGAAAATCAAGACCATTTCATTTTGGTTCTCAGCGACGAGTTAAAACGGTAATAAAGAAGATACCACGACAATGTCACTTTCCCCGCGCCCGAGCATCGTTGCATTTTGTTCGAGTGAGCTATATCTCTCCGATCTACAGGTGTGGTACGAGCCTGAGACAGTGGGGCACTTTCTTTTGGTGTGCCATCATTGGGCGGCCTTCCGGGGCCGGATTCTGGGGGACTGGGAGGGTGATTTGACGGAAATTTTGGGCGCCTCCTCGCACAACGCCGGGACATTATCCACTCTGCGGCAGATTTTGTGAGCAGACGGGTAGATTTGGCAGGACTCGGAAGTGACTCTGGGGAATTGTGGCGAGCACGGGGTAAATACTGTAATTGTTAATACAGCCAAGTTGTCTGTAACTGTATATAACTGTATCACTGAATAGGTAAAGTTGTAGATTAAGCTTTTAGCGTCGAGCGTATGACTTATGGTCTGTAGGCTCATGTAGTGAATTAAAAGTAAAGTAAAAAGTAAAAGTGAGCTATAATCCGATCTGCTACGCCTCGCGTATTGTTGCACCATTGTTACATGTTGTAGCATTGTAACATTTTGATATTGTTAGCCGCTCCTCCTCCGCCTCCGGTCCAGTTTTTGAAAATTCTTGTGCGCAAACGAACTCTAATAAGCACTGCCTGCCGGCTGTGCTAATATGTGCGGATGCGCTCATCGGTCGGTCACGCCGTCCACTAATCCAACTAGACGTTCGTCACACTGGTTGACTTGGTTCCACTCTTCCACACCTCGCTCTTGCCTCCGCTGCTTCTTAGAGTACATTAACAATTAATTGCTGCGAAAAATGTACTAATGATAATAATGCATGGATTCAGCTGATACCTGAACAATAATCTGTAGGAAATTACCGTTTTTCACAGAGCAAAGGTGCAGTAATCACAAATTACGCAACGCCTGGAGGGGGAGAGGGTTACGCAAATGTGTTAACATATGTTATTTGGGGGAGAGGGGGGAGGACGATAAAGTGTTATGTAACAGACTAATTTTCGCAAAATTATTCTAGCTAACAATTTTCTAACTTCTGTTAACAACTTGAAACTACTTTTTTTTTTTCAAAATTACTGATCATTACACCCTCTACGACGTACTAAGGACACCTTGTAAAAACGAATTCTTAAAATACTAGGAAACAGGCTTTGGGCCTATTGTAGGCGGAGCGACCAGACCTTTATTTCAAATTTATATTTAGTATTTATTTTAATGACTGTTCCATATTTGTTAATGCTCCTTAAAAATCTAGGAGAAATGCACACTTGGCTAAGCTAGACTCTTTGCTTTTTGTGCGACGTACTGCTGTTATTTGCAGACCTTTGTCTTATTTTAGCTTTATTTTTAAGTAGCTCAAAGCTATGTATCATATTTATAATTTATAATTTATTAATATAATATTAATAGGCTTTCGTTTGCTCCATCATTTAGTGTGTATTCAGTTATTTTTAGCTTCTTTGCACATCCGACACTAAAGATTTGAGCCATCACCACCGACTAAAAATAAAACGGCACGTTTGTCATGGCTGGTTGGGCTGCCGCCGCTAATAATTCTGACATTGTTTACAGCAATAATTACTGCTGCGCAAAGTGCCTTCCCTAGATTACAAAATGTTAATAATAAAGCATTTAACTATAAGCCAAACAATCATCAGAGCGATAGTTTTTAACAATAATCAAAAGATTAAGCAATCCTTTCAGAAAGGTTGGCAATCCTGCTGCTGGTTTGCAACCAACGCCAGGACCGAACGCCACCAACGCCAACGCCACCAACGCCAACACCACCAACGAAAATATTGAGGCGCACACCTCAGTCACGCACAGCGACAGCATTCTTAAACCACATTATAATCCATCAGTAACGATCACAATATTGTAGGTCAAAAAGTGTTAGCTCTTAGGCCTACTTTAGCCTTTAGGCCTAATTTGTAGCTTTTAGGTCAAATTTTTAGTTGTCATTTTTATTTCTTAAGTTGCAGCTGCATTTGAGATTAGGCCTATTCATTAACGAACCACGGTTTCGAGACTATACCTTGACGTGGCAACGAAGAATGTTTTAGACGCAGGCATGTTGTATTAGATGCAGGCATTTTGTTGTTTTGTGCTTTGTGTAAACACGTGGTCTGACGTTAAGTTTCGTTTTACATGTATAGCTTCGCCGTAATACGACGATTTACGTTTCTGATTTGGGATTCCCTTCGCTAGTGGAAATGACAGTTTTGTCGCCATGGTGAAGGTAATCCCTCCAAGCATTCTCTTTTTCAAATTATGCTAAGATGTATCGTTACCAGAATCCTTTTATTTTTTATGGCTGCGATGTTCCAGTAGTAGTTAAAATGCGACACTCAAATGTTATTATTTCATTGAGTTACATTGAAAAGGGTTAGCTACAAAAAAGCTACCAAAATTTAATTTGCCATGTTTTTTAAAGGTCACTCGACTACCACCAGCATGGTATAAGCTTCCTCGTTCCATCATAGTTCGATTTACGTCAAATTTTGGCTCAGCCGTACTTGTGGGGATATCAAGTGATGTACCAAATTTCATTCCAATCGAACTTTCGTTTGGGCTCTACCCAGACTACAAAAGTGCAACCAACTAACGGACCAACACAGTGCCGGAGCAAGACGTTTGAGCGCCCGGGGCCTGTAGCTCATTGAGCCCCCGACTATTGTAAAGCAGATTGCAAACCACCTCCAAGCAGCCCAAAAATGAACCATCCCTGTGCCACAGAGATAAAGTTAACACACTGAAATACACGAATCTGACATGAAGAAGTGAGTTAGGTAGGCATCGCACAAAAATATTTGTCTAAAGGATTTACACTATTGTGTTTAGTTTATGTAGAGGTGCCCTCTAACTTGCAAGAAAACTAACAAGAACATGAATTTGCCCAAAAAATATTAAATTTTTGGTCCAGAATTTGGTTCTTGTTGGTAAAAATGTTAAAACATGTGGTATGAAGCCAAATTAAAACTTGTGGACTTCACACAGCCACCAAATGGCGGCTGTGTGAAGTCAACAGTTATGTGGCAGCTCCCACTTTTTTTTTTACTTTTTTTAATTTTTAATTTTTTTTAAATTTTTATTGTGAATAAACCCCAAATACCGAGCCGAAAATTAAGCAGTTGTTGACAAATTCATGATCTTATGAGTTTCTTGCCAGTTTAGAGGGTACCTCTATCATAAACTATTGCTGCAAGTCACAAATTAATTTTTCCACACCAATTTGTAGTTAGGCTAGGCTTCGCCAAAAGTGCGTCTATTAAAGTTCAACTTTTTTTCAAATTTTTTTTGGGGACGGTGGGGGCACCATTTTCGGCACCATTTTCCCTGTCAGCGCGCGGAGCGGCCGCCCCCTTCGCCCCCCCCCCCCCTTGCTCCGGCACTGAAGCAACCAACCAACATTTTGCAATTTGGTATCCGCTATAGGGTACGCTTCGCTCTGCCGATGAATTGGATATAATTGGTGGGGGGGGGGGAGGGGCAGGGGAAAAAATGTTACATGGTTTCAGGTGGGGGCTATGCCCAAGTGTTACATTGGTGTTATGAATGGGGATGAGGGGGTCTTACCTGCTAGAAAAAAGTGTTACGTTATCGTAAAAATTAAGCATTGCTATGTGGGAGCCCCACACCATCCCCCCACCTCCCCATTCCTCTGGGTTATGTTCACCAAGTCCGATACTACAGCTCCACCACTTTTTATTTTACCACTACACCACTGATGGGAGTATTTTTTATTTTTTATTTTTTGATCTAGTGGTGATACATTTTGCACTGTGTTGACTGTAGTATATACTTTGTTCCACATTATGTTTTCAGAAAATTGACTGTATGACCCCACGTTTTCTTCCACTACGAGTGCAAAAAATCCGTAAACATATCATTCGTAAACTCTAACAGTAACTATGTTGAGTCTACAAGTGTGATAGCCACATATTGTTGCACTCTCAGTGCAAGGAAACGAGTCGTCATCCAGTTAGTTTTCTGAAAACATAATGTGGAACAAACTATAGTTAGTGCAACCCGGTGACTATACATCCACAAGCAACTGAAAAAAAAAACTTGCCACATTGGAAGAAGTACTCATGTAGGAAGTAGCCCTAAACACCAAACAGTGATGGTTACTCATCGATCCTTCACTGTTCACGCACGGTTAATTCTTGCGTGCTACTCACAGTCGTCGTATTATGTGTAGTGTAGGATGTTGATTTTATAACTTGTTTGGTAAGACTATACGATTATCGTATACTACTGAACTGTACGCGTATTAAACTAGAGCCATAATGGCTGGCAACGGGCAGGGAAGAAAGATGCAATGGCTTCTGTGAGAATTGTTACTGCGGGCGTTAAATAACCACGTATTTAAAGGATTAGTAGTAAAAATCACTTAAGCGTTAAAATACAAATAGCGTAAGCCTTAAAAACCCTTAGTGCTCTGCAGGAACATATACTAGAAGAAAACATTAAGGCATCAGCGTCACACTGAATCGTGTGTAAGAATCTCCAGCCTAAAAAAAAAACAACAACCTGGTGCTACTTTATAGCAAGAATTTATAGGGTTGGGGAGGAGAATTTCTGACTGAGACCGATACTGAAACGTCTTAGATACATTCACATTAGTTCAGTCTTACTGTATAGAGGGCGCCACGTGTTATATGTGGGAATTTCTACTCAGTTTTTAGCCTAAAATTAAACTAAACTAAACGAAAACTACCTTATGTTAATTATTATTTATCCTAGCTTACTTGTAATTTAGTTTACTTTAGATTTGGGCTGATAAATGAGCAAAAATTACCAGATAGAACACGTGGCGCCCTCTGAAAACTCGGACTGAACTAATGGGAATGAATCTAACGTGACTTTTTAGAGTTACAATTTCTCCTCCCAAACCCTATAGATTCTTGTTTATAGGTATTAATGTGACGTTGATGGCTTACACGTTTTTTTCTTGTGTCTGGTCCCTTAGACCATTAAGTTTTATTAGAGACTTAATCCGTAATTTTGTGCTTACAGATTTTTACTACCACTAATAATCATTATTTTTTTTTCTTAAACCAACAAGAAAAACAAGAAAATATTGCAATCACCTTGAAATAACTGTTATTAGTGTCATGGCCTTTTTAATACTTACACTTTAAGCCATAAAATTTGAACAATCGGTTCACTGGTTCGAACTCTAGGTGCGACAAAAATTCCGAACAAGAACAGCAACAAGAATCTTGTCACGTTAAAATAGCATTCAGAAGGCTCAGACCCTTGTTAATGCCTCATGCTACATTTTAAGCTATAAAAATTGAAACTCGATTCATTGGTTCTATTTCTAGGTGGGGCTATATTTTTCCAACAAGAATAGCAACTACAACAAGAATATTGTAGTCATCTTCAAATAGCATTCAATAGGCCCTGGGCCTTGCTCATACCTAAGTTTTTAGCTATAAAAGTTTAAAATTGGTTTATTGGTTTGATAGCTAGGTAAAAGCAAAATTTTCCCCAACAAGAGTAACAACAATAATGTAGTCCCATTAAAATAGCGTGTTAAAATGCCTTACTAATATCTACATTTTTAGCTACAAATATTGGGGACGGTTCAGGAGTTCGTTCTCTAGTTAAGAGCAAAATTTCGCCAACAAAACTTCCCCAACAAAATTTCCCCAACAAAAAGAACAACAACAAGAACATAGTCACATCAAAATAGCTTTTAAAAGGCTCCAGGACTTGTTCATCGTTTTAGCTGCAAAACTTGAAATTCGGTTTATTGGTTCGATCTTCAGTTGAGACCAAAGAGTCTCCAACAACAATAAAAACAACAACAACAAGAAACGGCCATACTGTGTTGGCCAAACGGTTCAATTGTTGTCGTTAAAATTTTTAATGCGGCAAAACAGTTTACGACCCCACTCCAACTACCGAATTTTGTTGGTGTATGTCAGTTCCTGGGGCAACTATAGGGTTTCAAAGTTTGACGTTTAACATTGACGTTCATGCTGAGGCTTACATAAGGACCATTGTTGCAGTCCGTTATGAGCTGCAGTAAAAGACAAATAAACAAATACACTTTTGGTATTTTTTGGTGTGTGCGTTTGTAATTGCGTGTAAACTTTACTTCTCTTTCTGACACCAGTGTAAACAAAAGACGAATTCACTAAATTCATTTTCTTTAGTGGTGTTGCAAAGACACTGAAGAACTTTTCAGTTCCCACCTTAAACTAAAATTTAGATGCTGTTATTAGTAGTTAGACTTGAGACTATAGACGAGAGGCAGGGAACATTAAATTCATGAGAGAGAGAAAAAAAAAGAAAAAAAAAGAGTTCATTTATAATTTTTTTACACGAATTTAGCCTTTTTTCAATACTGTAAATCCTGGGATTTAGGTAGCCATAATCCTGGGTTTTTCGGGACTGAAAAATAACCGGGATTCGAGGTCCCGGGATTGGATGCCCTCTGCACAAACGACCACTAGTCGTCAGCAAATTTGAACTGGTGGATAGCTGAGGGATTACTCTGTAAATCGTTCAAATAAATGGCAAATAGCTAAGGCCGAAGAACTGAACCTTGTAGTACACCACTAATCATCTGAGATGGGGTCGAAAAGGAGTGAACGACTAGAATTCGCTGTGATCTACCCCCAAGAAAGCCAAAATCTATTTCAACAGGTCACCAGTTACTAAAACGTTCAGTTTGTAGGTCAATTTGAATGGACCACTGATTCGAATACCTTGCAAAAGTCAAAATAAATAACATCTGTTGAAATACCAGGGTCTAAGGCACTGGTCCGTAATTCAATGCCAATAAGCAGTTGGCAAGTAGATGATCTCGTGTAAAGTTTGCGTGACATCAGAAATTTACTGACCCAACCTTTCCGAGAATCCACCCCCATTGCACAATGTCACATTGTGTACAGTTCCATAACAGCATCGGCCATGGAGGGCGCAAAAGGTTGCGTGTGGTGCCCTACCGACCCCATCTGCGTCCTAAAATTATGGCCCCTAACATCGCTATAGGGTGGTTCTAAAGCCAAACTTCTCGTGTCTGCTGGGATTCCTGCCCAGCTGGAACCTGTTGACCTCGACCGGGAGAATGGCAAGCGTCCGGACGGTATCTCTTTGATCCCATGGGCAGGCGGTCGTCAGTTGGTTTGGGATTTCACCTGCACAGACATCATGGCACCGTCTTACCTTAGTCAGACTTCCTTGGAGCCTTTGAGCACCGCCTCTGCTGCCGAAGCAAGGAAAAAAGGCAAGTATGAATACCTGGACAATCGGTATTTCTTTTGCCCGGTGGCCGTTGAGCTTTGGGGTCCTTTGGTCGGGATGGCCTGACCCTGCTCCATGACATCGGTCGCAGGATTTCCAGGGCCACTGGAGAGAAGAGGTCGACCGCGTTCCTTATCCAGCGTATTGGGGTGGCTTTTCAGCGGGGGAACGCCGCTTCGATCCTGAACACCATTCCTACCAGTGCCTCCCTCGACGAATACATCAGTGTGCTTTGAGTGTTTTCGTCTGCCGTGTGCACACTTGTCTGGAATTTTTTTTTTTTTTTGCGTGTCGTGCCCAGTTACGAACTCCAAAACTGTCTTTGTTGGGTCGAAAACACCTGTTTGTTGGTTTTGTATTGCTGTCTTCGTTGTGTTGCCTTTGTTTGTTGTTTTTTTTTATGTTCTTTGATTCATTTGCTTTTGTTGTAATGCTCTTTTGTAAATTTGATTTGTAATAAAAATCTATAAATTCATCTTCACCAATGGCGGTCGCAACGCGCCATATGGCGAGGGTTATTCAGCAGTTAGCAACTTGATTTCTAGCAGTACTTGCAAGAATGGTGGCAGGTTAATAAACACTGATGATCAAATTGTTGTACCGGTATATCAGGAACAGTACTAGTTGGAAACACGTGGTTTGCGGCATTGCATGAAGAATTACAAGGGCTATCCAAACAAGCATGCAATACTGTTGCGCACGTAAACGGCTTCATACCAGTATGAATTTGACGATGGCTTTTCAAATTTCCTCTTTCTGAATATGCACAATCACACGATTCGCACTTCAAACGCTTCTCTCCTGTATGATTTCGACGGTGGGTTTTCAATTCGTCTCGTCGTGAAAATGCAGCAGCACATGATTCGCACTTATAAGGCTTCTCTCCAGTATGAATTCGATAATGGATTTTCAAATATCCTCTTTGTGAAAATGCAGAATCACACAATTCACACGTAAAAGGCTTCTCTCCAGTATGAATTCGACTGTGGGTTTTCAAATGTTCTCTTTCTGAAAATGCAGCATCATACAAACCGCATTTAAAGGCTTCTCTCCAGTATGAATTCGACTGTGTCTTTTCAAATGTCCTATTACTATAAATGCAGCATCACATAATTCGCACTTAAACGGCTTTTCTCCAGTATGAATTCGACAGTGGATTTTCAATTGGTCTATTCGTGAAAATGCAGTATCACATGATTCGCACTTAAAGGGCTTCTCTCCAGTATGAATTCGACGGTGGGTTTTCAATTCGTCTCGTCGTGAAAATGCAGCAGCACATGATTCGCACTTAAAGGGCTTCTCTCTAGTATGAATTCTATGATGGTTTTTCAAATGTCCTCCTTGTGAAAATGCAGCATCACACAAGCCGCACTTAAAAGGCTTCTCTCCGGTATGAATACGACTATGTCTTTTTAAAACTCCACTTACGGTAAATGCAGCATTACATAATTCGCACTTAAACGGCTTCTCTCCAGTATGAATTCGACGGTGGCTTTTCAAATGTCCCCTTTGTGAAAATGCAGCATTACACAAGTTGCATTTAAACGGTTTCTCTCCAGTATGAATTCTAGTGTGTCCTTTCAAATCTCCTCTTGCTCTAAATGCAGCATTACACAAGTTGCATTTAAACGGTTTCTCTCCATTATGAATTCTAGTGTGTCCTTTCAAATCTCCTCTTGCTCTAAATGCAGCATTACACAAGTTACATTTAAACGGTTTCTCTCCAGTATGAATTCTAGTGTGTCGTTTCAAATCTCCTCTTGCTCTAAATGCAGCATTACACAAGTTGCATTTAAACGGTTTCTCTCCAGTATGAATTCTAGTGTGTCTTTTCAAATCTCCTCTTGCTCTAAATGCAGCCTTACAAAATTCGCATTTAAAAAGTTTTTCTTCATATTGACGTCCAGTGAAGACAGAGCTTCCTTGCACCAATGAAACCGTACACATTACAATTAATTGGTCCATTTATCTAAAACAGCCGTGTTATTATGGAAAGAATGATTATATCCACAAGATTCGACGCTTTGACTGTACCAGGGATTATTTTGGTGACTCTTTTTTTCCCCGTACGGTGAGAGAGTGGTATCTTTTGGACCAATCCGTTGTCAATGCCTCCAGTATTGCTGGCTTCAAAAGAGGTTGTAGGGGGCTCAGGAGTGATGCTCTTTGCTCTCACTCTGGCTAATGCGTTGAGATGCTGTTTTACCTTTTTCTTTATTATTTTTTTCTTTAATATGTACATATATGGTTTGCCCCTCTTTTATTTTCGAATGGCCCTGTTAATGCTTTTATTGCGTTGGGCCAAATGGTAAATAAATAAATAAAGTCTCAACATAATGAAATTCGGCCTTTTGCAATAGGGTTGCCAGTTGCCAGCCAAATTTATCCCGCCAGTGGGCGACACTATCGATCACGCTTCCGGCAACACGGACGCACGTGGGAGCTAACATGGATGAGCTAGCGGTCAACGTGTACGCCTAAACTTTGCAGCTCGAATTTACTAAATATTCAATGCATATTGTTTAGTGTTAGTAAATAAAAATTAACGGTAAAAATGCCAATATATTGCTGAGTTCCTCTTTGCAATAGATTAGGAGGGCATCTGTTATAATAAAGGGAGAGAAAATGCGGCTGGCAGCTAGAGTAAAAAGCTGTCGTCGAAAGCGGCTTAGCCATGGTTTTACGATGGTAAATCGTTTCGTAACGAACTTTTTTTTTTATTAAAAAGGCTAGGCTGAAACCAATGAGTAGTGGTTGTTTACGTGTTGGGCAGACTTCCAAAAATTAATAGTTTCTCGATGCATACGAATGGAAAAGTGTGACAAATGCAACAAGTCAATTCGAATATTTCTTTTCCAAATATGTTAGCTTTCATTTTTTTTTTGCAACTAACATAGAGTCTAGAGCATTTGTAATTTTCACCTTTTGGTGTCTTGTTTTACCCTGAAAGAAAAAGTTTCGTAACGACCGAAAGAGTTCTAGAAGCTATGATACATTTTGCGTAACATTAACACAGGAACACCACCAAAGACACTTCAACCTGGAAATTTTCCAGGCGGGGGAAAATTTAAGCACAATTATATTTATTAACAATTTCCGTGTTGTAAAACTGTGAAACGCTTTCGAAGCCAATATACATAATTTAATAGCAAACTTGTTAGGCTTGTTTATAATACTGCAATAGGATACGGGAAAGTTTTCGCTTAAACTGCTAACAAGACAGTTATTCTTTTAAGTTTTAAGTTCTTTTAAGTTGCTTTCAGTAACTTAAAAGAAAGTTGTTCAGTTTGGTGCCCTGTGAAAACCTATTCGACCTTTAAACTGGAGGGGTGGGGGGAAAGACACTAGATTTTGGGCAGTAATTCTTCCCAGTTTTGGCTGAAAACATTAAGACTGAAACTAGTTTAGAAAGGAGGGAAAAATGAAAAGTAAAAAACAAAAACAAAAAAAAATGTAGTTGTAAATTAATACATACATAGTTAAAAGATATAAAAAAAGCAACACTAAAGCAAAAGCGATATAAAAATGCCTGTAATCAATAGCAAGTAGCATTAATGGTTAGTAGTTCCTTTTTACACAGCTTAAGTGTTGTCGTTCTGTCCAGGAATGAAGCCATTAACCGGGAAAAAAAAGTTAGTTTGTTAAATTTCTCATACGAATAGCCTATTTCTGCCAACTGCAAAGAGAAGATAATAAGAATTTAACTCAATAAGATACGAATAAGAATTTAATAGCGTTTGTGGTTTAATGACCATTAAAAGTAATTTTTTTAATTATTAAAGCAACATACCGCCTGCCTTATAACCTTCCGCCTGCCTCACAACACCCACGCGACGATCACATCCGCGTATTTACCACAGCTAAGGTCAACTGAAACGGTAGGCAGCTTCGTTCCTCGCAGCGAAAACGTAGCTACTGTCTCAGTTGGCATTGCGCCTAATAGTCCAGCCAGCGTGAACCCATTGATTGTGTCGTCACAAACCGGAATGATTTTCGTATTTTAAAATCACAATTTATAATTTTCTAGGCTAGTATCTTATAATTTTGCTTCGGCGATCTATTGGAATAATTAATTTTAATTTTTACCGCATTAGTCTATTAGATTTTAGATCTCATGGTAATTATTAGAAAATTAGTAGATGTACACACAGAGATGAAACATCATGATTACTCTACGCGCGCACACGGGTCGTTAAAAAATAAAATTCCATTATATTCAACAGAAAATATCCTAGACGCCACATTTTAAAAAGGATTTTTAGCAAGGGAAAGACTAACGGTAAGGAAATAGACATTTGGGACCGTACTCGATGTGGAGGATCGAAAAAAATGGTCCTGGGAGGTATATCCCTTTGAATGTATCTTTCCCTTTAACTTTTCAGTTTGGCTTTTTATATTTTTTTTTTCTTTCTTCCACGCGGACTAAGAAATAAGTTATTACTTACGGCCAGAAAGACGTGGGGGTGGGGGGATATTGCGCACAGAATTACAAAGAATGAAAGCAAAACAAAAGATAACGAAAGCAAAAAAAAAAAAAAGGAACAAAACCAACATAAAAAAAGCTGTAAAATGAGACGAACACCATACTTCTGACGATTTCAACACTTTCAATCATTAGTGTGCACAAAAATCCGAGCGGGATTTTCAGTTAAAAGGACACACGAATTTTTTTTCCGGTGATATTTTTTGTTTTGTTTTTAGCTTGTAACTCTGTTTTTTTTTTTTTTCCAATTTTGGCCTCTTCCAGGCCTTCTTTTCGCCGTCTTTACGGCTCCAGGTCCTTCCTCAGCGCAGAAAACCATAATAGAGCATTTTTTTCCAAAAAGGGCAGGGGCAAGCCTTCCCCCCCCCCC
>JAHWFP010061564.1:0-38991 GCA_023313725.1 Lithobius niger
AACAATTGTAACCATTTACGGCGCTTCTCCCACCAGCGTAAGCGTAGCAGATGTTATGTGATAGGGCGTGAATGGCTTGTTTGAATGTGATGGATTCTTGAAAGGTTAGAGAATAATTTGAGAACGGTCACGGCGGTGGGTGAAGACCTTAGTGGTTGTCATTTTTTGAAGCTCGCAGTTTTTCTAGCCAATTTTGTTTTAGTTAAGGAACTGGTCATTAATGATGTTGGGGCGGGGGTCGGGGTGGCGGAGAAAATGAGAACGTGGCCTCTAAACTTTCGACAACCTTCCCACCTTCCTGGACACTGAAAAAAAATACTGCCCCCCCCCCCCCCTCCAGAACATAAAGTCAGAAAATGTTCTGACCCTCCCCTTCCTTCTTTCCCCCGTAAAAAGTAAGCTTTGCTTGCCTGTTCTGATTAAATGTTCCTCTGGACTAATAAAAAGAAAACAGCGTTTCGCATCGACAAGTTCTGATGTGCGGAAAACGAGCCATAACTTAAAGTATGTTCTTGACACAATTCATGGTGTTCTTTGATGGTAGAATAATCACTCTTTGATTTCAAGGGTTGGTTAATTCAGCTCCGCAACTAGACATTTACAAACAGGGTTGCTAGAGTAAAATGTAGCACCCCAAAAGATTAAACCAATTTGGGTGCAAGGTTTTGGTCTATTTTACAAAAGTTTTATGTACAAATTTGGGCTCCCTGCTTTAAATTTCGGGCCCCCTTGCTTTCGGGCCCGAGTACCTTCCACCCTTTCCACCCCGGCCCATTAACAGCAGCACTGGATTAATTGATTGAATGTTAAAAAAAAAACTCCGATAGACACAGGCTTACCTTGATGTACCATGATTTTTTTTTTAAATCACTAAATTTTCGGACTCACTCGTAATTCCTCGGAGTGGCACGCAAAAGGACTCCTTTACAGGATTCCTTTACAGTTGACTTGATCTGCTTAGATACCTTGCATGCTTCTCCGAGGAAAAACGATTGATTCCGAAAATTTAGTGTTTTTTTTTAATGTAGCTCAAGGGAAGCCTGTGTTCTGCCAAGTTTTCTTTTTTTTTACATTTACGGTAGAATAACTTTTCTCGTATGGGACTCAAATTGGCACTACTATAGTGTCCGCGGCTTATCTTGAGTTCGCCCCAGAACAACACAGATAATCAATTGTATGTTTTTGGTAGCAGAGTGCCTTGTTGGTATCCAAGATGGTTACAGAAACAATGACGGCCGTTGATTAATGCCGCTCCCTCCAGGAAAACGTAGCCGCTCATAAAATACCTGCAGGACTCAAGATAAACCGCGCACACAATAAGGCAATTCGAGTAAGGACACCATGCTCTTAGCATCAACACGTGCAACAAGAAAAATACCCCACAGTGCAAAAACATTTTTAGAAAGTGGGTTTTAAGAACTATTCACCTGATGACTAGAAATAACATCCAAATCTTATAATAACATAAGTGATAGGTAAGTCAGTGTTTTTTCTTGTGTGACCCCACCCCTACCCCCATGACGGCCCTAAAAAAATGTATGATCCCCCTCGAGAGGGTCAAGAGATTGTGCCCGCCCCCCCCCAGTTTCCTCCGGCCCTCCCCCAAAGATCGAACCTTAAGGTGATGAAGAGTTAAAATCGTGTGTTTACTACGTCATAAAAACATTTCGATTAAACTTAAAGGACAAAACTGAAACCGTTTTACAGTATGACATCTTTCAAAACAAAGCTGCTATTCCTCAAATAAAACAAAAATGCTGCAATTTATTAAATTGGCTCAAACTGCAATAAGTGATGGAAACATACAGTACAGTGGTGAAATCATACACAGCAAAAAAATTAATAATTGGACTATCGTTTTTCACTTTATGATCAAAAGTAGCCCGTTGCCAAGCTATGCTGACTCTGTAATCCTTAAAAAAAAAACTAAAACACGTAAAAAATCTTTAATGTTATTTGTTGATGATAGTGTTATCTTAGCGTTTTCTTTAAAATTTGCAACTTTGGTAATTTTTATTTTCGTCAGAAATGCGTAAATAAAGTCGATAAAAAGACAAAAACGCAGCAAGCTGTTAAGCACATCGTTTACCTAGCTGCTTAAGTTGCTTAAGTTTCTATATTAACGACTCAAAATTACTAAAACTCACATGTTTAAGAACTTGGAGAAAATTGGAGATTGTGTTTTTTTTTAAGGATAAAGTTGGCGAATAAAAAGAAACTGTTAGAGAAAACACACTGAGAAAATTGTAGGGTCCACCAAAATAGTTACTTTTAATCATCTACATCATTAAAAAACGTACTAGCGGAGTCGCTCGCTTCGCTCGCTCATTCCGCGCCGTACATCATTCAAAACATACGATTTGTTTGTTTGCACATTTGTACGTCATCTCCTCCAGAAGTAATCCCATACGAAGGTGAGAGATGAAAGATTGATATAGCAAAGCGAAACACACTTGGAAAAGTTTGCTTTACGTGGAAATCGCTTGCTTTGCTCGTTCAATCCACGCACCTCCGTGCTTCAGAAACACGAATGTTTAACACCGTTTTAAAACCAAATGAATTGTTTTGATTTTTCCATGCATCAAGTCACTTAATACAAATCCAATTTTAAGATCTATATGTGGTGTGTTGCAAAATACGTCGTTCTTTTAGGTTATTTTTTCCGTACTTCCTCTCTCTTCGTTCGAGGATGTTTTCATGAACAAACTATGACGTCATGAACAAATATCATGAGGGTTTAAAAAAAAAAACTTTGACTTCTGTCGCAGTCATTCATTTACTCTCACCTTCGTAGGGACTTACTTCTGGAGGAGTAGATGAACAAACGAGCAAACAAACAAACACAACGTATGTTTTGAATGATGTAGATGAAATGCAGGCGTGCTGAGGAATAGGATGGACAAACTGTGAGCAATAATTGCCATTAGTTTGCGTCGAAAATATCAGTACGTCGATTTTGTGATACTCTTGGAATCAAAGACATTGCATGAAGCATGGATCATGCACCAATGGAGCGATCGAAGCGAACGATATGGCTAGTTATTCTTATCTGGAATGGGCGGCAGTAGGGAGCCCCTCGAGGGGCGGTACCTTGGAACGCCCAACCTACATTCAACCCCATTCTACGTCACTGAATAATTAGTTACGCCTTTGAAAAACTTACTGACACTGGTTTCCTAATTATTCATATATGTATTTCTTAGTCGGATTTCAGCCGGAAGTTACCAGTGATGTAGTTGTTAACTTGCAAGTGAAGATCTGTCTTACACTGAAGGGGAACATACGGTAAAGATATATTAAATCAAGCGACTGCAGCGACTACCTAGTCGTAACCGGTCTTCTGTACACTTCCTCCACTCCCCTAAGGTTATATGTTGAGGCACACACATCTATCACGCACTGCAACAGCGTATATTTCTATTATATAATCTAAAAGAGGTAACTATCACAATTACCGGTTAAAATGTGGTAGCTTTTATGCCTATTTTAGATTTTAGACGTAAATGTCAGCTTTTAGGCCTATTTTTTACTTGCCGATTTAATTTCGTAATAGCAGCAACACGTTGCAACCCGGTGCGCCTCCCGACACACAGATACAGTGTCGTGTCGTTCGAGATTCGTTTTGGTATCGAAACGAATCTCGAACGCATGAGAGTGTTCACCGAACGCCACGTATATAGATCAGTTGTAGCGCGCAAAGTGACGGGGAACACCTTGTTGTTGATGAAGCCAGCAGCGGCTCGTAGCAACTTGATGTTGCCGTGGTAACGTGATTTTAGGCATAATTTTCAGTTTTTAGCCTTAATTTTCTTTACATGACGTTTGAATGTCGTAAGTACGAGATAACGGAGAATTTGATTCGAGAGTAGGATCCTATTCATCCATGCAGCGTAGCGACGAGGCTATTTTAAAATGAATGTTTGTTGCAAACGATATCCTTTGGTTTTAGGGTTGCGTGTTATCCTCTGTGTTTACATGCGACTATCAAATCTTATTAATTAATTTAGTTACGTAGTGAAAACCTACTAGCTGTAAGGAAGCAACGATGTCTTAATTTGAACCTATTTTTAAACTAAATTTTGGTCACTGAAATTAATAGTGAACACCGCGTCGTCGTTCTCTGGTACCATTCTGCGTTCCATTGCATGCTCAGTTTTTTTGCCTCGTAGAGTAAAAACTTTTCGCAGGAGGAATTTTTCTCTTGAAATTTTCTTAATAGGCAAAGTGACAAATATTATTTACAAATAGTGGCAAATGTTATATTTAGCAACTCTCACCTCCACATTGCATATATACAGATCAGTGAGTACCACTTCCTGTTACTGCATGCACATGAAGTGGTGTCCTTGTAGATGGAGATTTATGTCAATTTAGCAGAGTGATGTGGTCGACTTCAAAAAAGAACTTTGTCATTTTATTTTGGATTTTTTAAAAGTCTTATTTAATTATGTTACAGTAGCAAATACATTAATCTCAATTTCGTAAACTAAGGGAAAAAAATAAATAATAACAACTAAGTGTTTTGATGTTTGCAGTAAATTTTAAAGGGACACCCGGCCAGCCTTATAACATTCCTCCTGCCTTATAACAGTTCGCGCTGGTCACCTTCCGCGTATATACGGACACAAAGGTCATCTGAGATATTAGCTACGTTCTTCGCAACGAAAGAATGTAGCTTCTGTCTCATTTGGCATTGTGCCTAACAGACGAACCAGCAGGAACGCATTAATCGTGTCGTCACAAACCGGAATGATTCTCGTATTTTAACATCACAATTTATAATTTTCTAGGCTAGTGTCTTATAATTTTGCTTCGGCGATCTATTGGAATAATTAATTTTAATTTTTACCGCATTACGCTTTTAGAATTTTGATTTCATGGTAATTATTAGCAAATTAGTATATGCACACACAGAGATGAAACGTCATGGTTATTGTAAGCACGCAAATCATCGTATAGTTACGGATCGTTTGTAAATAAAGTTCCGTTATAAACAACAGAAAATCTCCTAGACGCCAAATTTAAAAAAGGATTTCTAGCTAGGGAAAGACTAACGATAAGTAAATAGACCTTTGGGGCTGTACTTGATGTGGAGGATCGGGAAAAATGGCGCTGGGAGGTATATCCCTTTAACTGAACCAAGGTCAATTGCAGGAAAAAATGTTTACTGTATGGTTTTACTACCAATTCTACTGAAGTGTTTAGGCCACGTGAAATCTTACTGCTGCATTTTGATATTTTTGATCTAGTGTAGTTTTGAACACCGGTGGCAAGCTAATGACTGGTGTTTACGTGCTGCACGCATGTGACACTTACTGACGCCCAAACTGAGAGGAACACAGGAAATGTCACAAACACTTTTTCTTTATATTCTAGGACGAATACGTTGTCGTGCAAAAATACCTCAAATGTATACTCCTGGGACCACACGACGAAGCCATACTATTTTCCAGAAGGTAGGATTAATGTGACTAAACGTACTTTATGACGATGTATGTTATTGAATAAAACTTAGAATCTTCACAAACCCATAACGACACATCCATCTACATTTATATTTCGCTTGCGCAGAACCATAGGCGAGGGTCAGTAGTCATTGTGACAACCATTCAAAACACAGCTTATTATTGAATAGGATGCTCACGTTCATTCTTTTCACGGCATCAGTGAAAAAGCGGGAGCATGTTCATTTTTTTCACGGTAGCAATTAAAAAGGGGCGCCCGTGTTCATTCTTTGCACAGAAGCATTGAAAAGGGGCGAACGGCCACCAATGTGAAGGGTGATATTGACCTCTACGACCCAACCTCTACTTCCCATATTAGTAGAAATAATCAGTTCAAAAGAAATATTGATGGAAAATTCTGGGCAACGAAAGTCTGGGCCAAAACAGAAACAAACGCCAGTCCGACAACAAACATGGTGTCCTATCACATTGGGTTACGTTATGCCGGGACCCAGCTAATATTTAATAAATTTTATTTGATGATGGTAAGGGGGGGGGGGGGGAAAATAAAGGTTGACTGACCAGCAGAAAAAAATAGGGGACTGCTGGAGAGCCCTCACCGCATGTAATAAACCTATTTAATTTTCGTTTGCTCAATCGGCACCTTCGTCAGAAGTACTATAAAAACACAATGGCGTAAATACACGATTACAAAAAGTAAAACAACGCTTTAAATACAGTAAAATCGCTGTATTTAAAGCGATTATGAAGACTTCTGACTCACCATTTATAACAAGAAGCCAGCATCTCTTGAAAGAGAGGCTTGACCTCTTGTATTAACTGGTGAGTCAAAAGTCTGCGTTTAAAGTGGTTTTATTTATTAGTTCTGATCGTCTATTTATGCCACACTGTTTTTATAGTACTTCTGACGAAGACGCTGATTGAGTGAAGGGAAATTCAAGCGATTTATGAATTATGGATGTAAGGCTCAAGTTTTAGCCAATTCATCTACAAGAGTGTTACTTTGTTTCAGATAAATGGCTAACAGCAGTGGGGACACCAGGGACATAAAATTAAAATAGTTAGGCCATGCAAAGTAAAAAAAAAAAATGGTTCTCAGGCCCTCCCGCATCGATTTTTTTTTGTAAGAAATAAAAATAATTGACGCGGCATTAATTAGTGACTTTTCCAAAGTCATATTAATCTTATCTCTACTGTTGTATCAACATTACATAATCCGCTGCATCAACTAAAAAGCCTCGCATCAAATTATTTTTGGGGGGTTTCTGAAATCTGATCCATGCTTGCGTCGAATAAAAATTTCTGAAAAATAGCTGTTGAAATGCTGTGTTGAAGCAATCTGGCCATTTTTTTATTTAATGTGAGGATCGAGTCAACACCTTCCCCTTGAAAGTTTAGTTCCGAAAACTATAGAAACTACAAAAACGGTAATTCAGGATGGCGTTAGTATTGGTGCAAACTGAATGTGGGATTGGGGAATTTTAAGCCGGATTTAAGTGTAAGTCAACCATTTGAAAACTTCAAACTCACCTTTGATAGTCACGACTTGTTCGTCCAATAAAAATGAGTATGAAAAAGGTGTTTTTTTTTACCACAAAATGTGTTAAACATTTTTTTTACTAAAAGCCTCATCCCTCTGTGCCCGAGATCCGAGTGTAAAAAAAAAAAAAAGAAAAAGAAAAGCCTCATCCCTCGTCAGTTTTCAACTTTTTTGTGCCCGAGAACCACTGTTTTAACTTTGTCGACCCTATTTTTATGCTGTTTTAAGAGGTGCACCCTACAAGTCATAAAAAAATTTAGCCTTTTTTTTTTTAATGTTGCTGATTTAATTAATACTGATTATTTTCTCTCTCTCTCTTTGTATGAATATAGGTATGGGAATAAAAATTGGAGCAAATGGTTTTAAAGGTGTTCAAATGGATATTGGCTACCAAGCAAAACCTAACTTGACAGGTAATAAAAAAAGGCTTGTTGTGTGCGCGGCGTATCTTGAGTCTTGGAAGTATTTTATGAGCTGCTGCGTCGTCCTGGAGGGTGCGGCTTTAATCGACGGCCGCCATTGTTTTTGTAACCATCTTGGATATCAACAAGGCACTCTGCTGCCAAAAACGTACAATCGATTATCTGTGTCGTTCTGCGGCGAACTCAAGATAGGCTGCGCACACTTGAGTACCAACAGAAGGAAAATTTGGTTGCCTTCTCTCAGGCGTATTTTCTTCATCGTTATAAGTTCACCCTAAAAGGATCAGGGACGATTTTCGGGCCGCGTATATACAACGACTGTCATTTGAGTTCTCGCAGCACAAGCGAGAAATAATGTTGCGAGTTTAATTCCGGATCTCAACGTTGAAATTACGCCCCACCAGCAAGGTTACACTGATGACGTCATTTGTGAAATCCGCCAAAGCTCAAAGACCACATGATGTCAAATTGTAATGAGCCATGTGACTCCAAATTTAATACTCGTTGTTGGTTGAGATAATGCTATTTGATTAATTGTTGTAACAATACATAGCTATGAATTCTCCGTACATAATGCTTGACATCAATTGTAATGGCTCGAGCTCGCTTGGTCTTCTGCTTCTAACAATTAGGTATTAGCTAAAACTTCATTCCGCCTCTGCCCTCTAGCCATTCCTGATCCAAAGGTATTTTCGGCCGTTTAATTAGAATTATTTCCCAACTACCCCAATCCCCAAACTTAACATCAAGCCGGACCAACCCTGTTGTTAGTTTAGCACTGCAACCCCGAAGCTATTTTGCCTAGCCGTGAAAACATGAGTTAGACCGAAATTTAACAATCTATCTTGTCCCAAGTAAGCCTCATGCTGTTTTTATTCCATTTTAGGCCCTAAGCCAGGGTTAGTGTCGCCCTTGAATGTCAGGCGAGCCTGACCACTATCGCTCATGTTTTAAGATTAAAGCATTACCAAAACTGAACCACGACTACCAGCCATATTCCATCAATTTAGCTTAATTTGGAATTCCCAGAAACCCCTGACTAGTCCCACCACACGTTATTCTGCAGGACCCTTGATTGCAGAGTTCGCTTAGGGTAAAACAGTGGCACGTATCTGCTAACCCTACAATAATCTGAAATTCCAACCTGGCGGCTGTTTTAGCTTTGCCGGATCGCAGCGAAAATAATAAATAATGTGAATAAAGAAGCGACTGGGAAAATAGCTTCTTCTGAAGAAATTCTTTATCTTATTGTCACAGATCATAAGACTGCAAGCATTTGCTCAAACGATGTCGGATTTATCTAATCCAGGTAGCGTCGCTACCATGGCAACGACACCTTTGCCATCGCGATTAAATTCAAGCTGCGAGAATGCAAAAGCGAGTTGTTGCATAAACGTGCCTTTAAATGCCCACGCGCTGCCCAGGGATAACGCACAAAGTAAGCAGCAGCACAGTGATCATCAGAGTTCCGGTCTCCAAATCAAGTGGATGCTTGTTCGAAGCCCACCCCCAGCCAACCAACTAAAGTTGCTGGGTGACAATCGGCCCTAAACATTTAAACAGCCGATGGATTAGTGTACTCGTACTAGGGTAAATTATTTAGCTCTCAAATATGCGAAAAATAATCCCCTCTTTAATATTTGCTAGCTGCTGTACTTGCGTACTATACTTACTAGCATCCGTACTTGCTGGTTGCAGGTGAAAGATCATTCAGTCAGCCGATCAACTAGGCTTGTTTTCCGAAAACAAGTTCTGCGGATCAGAATTTCGACTAATGACTCAATTCAGCTTTTTTTTGCTCCACTCACCACCCTAGTAATTCAGCTAGTAATACAAGTAAATTTTATTGCAAATGCATGAAAAAACAATGCTAAAAGAAAGCGTGTGTTCCTAGGAAATAGTGTGTGGGGGGAGGGGAGGAGAAAAAAGAACACAACAATCGAAAGAGTGAAGGAAAGAGAAACGGCAGGAAAAGAGGAGTCCAATTTAAGAGTTGAACTAGTGGTGGAGTAGCTGAACTTTACACGTCCCAATACTGTGACAAGTTTTATGTCTTCAGGTTATAGGCGGGTGTGAGAGAAAGCTATTAAAAGGATTCGAGCATTCTGCGCGAAATATCTTTTGCGATATTTACATAGGTTAGAATGAAGGTAGCAAACCCGTTTCTCTAAGAGGAGAAAAATAGGATAATGAATGCTTTAGCAACATTTACAGGAGTCCGCAGTAATGTTGCAACGCTGAGTAATACAGGATAGGCAACTGGGAGGCTATATATATATATATATATATATATATATATATATATAGTATAAATGTATATATGTACATATATATGATTGAAGTCCTACTCCAGTAAAACTTAAAAACTATTAATGTCTCCGTTTCGTATTCTATATATTTGGATCAAACTTGGCCAGACAATAGATAGGTATGGAAGGTATATTTATCCCCAAAATTTCTCTATTCTATGCAAGAGTAAGATTAGGGATCCACACGTAAATTTCAAAACTGTTGCTGTTGATGTGGTTTTTGTTTTTGTTGTTGTGTGACACCCCGTTTCAGAAAAAACGACTGCACCTACCTAAAATCTGAAACATGATCTGAGCCAGAAATTTCCCTGGCCGTCATCCCCACAGAGACCACTTTTTCAATTGGTCGAGCCATTCCGGAGTTACGGGAGAGAGAATACTTTATTCGGGGCCTTGGCCAACAGCCATGCGCACGCTCTAAAGGGAGTTACGGGACCCTGAACGATCATTTTGATTGTTTTACATTGTTTTAACCATTGTAATTAAGGAACAATGCCAATCAGCAAACGCCAGCTGCAAAGGATTTCAAAGGGTTTAACGAGCGTTAACCACTCCTGGTCATCTGTCCGAAGCCCTAAGGCCCTACGCCAGCTGCAAGACATAGACTGAACAATAAAGAAATGTTAACAATGCTGCTGAGCCAACAATTATTCATCAGCATTATCCTTATTACGAATTAGTTTATTAATACTTTGGTTGTCATCCGTGTACCGTTTTTATGACATTCAGTAATGTTGACTAAAAACTGGAAAAACTGGTAGAATGAATCTACATAATAAGGTTGAACTCATAAGACAAGTATTAAGAGGAAGTATAAGTAAGTAACAATCACTTTAATCGCTTTTCATTCTTCGTGCACGTGTTATGTCTTTGCTACGGTGCCTAACATTTTCGTCTAAACCGTTGATTGTTAACGGTTAAAATAAAAGAATCCAGCATTGGGCTGGATTGATACTTGGGTGGGTGACCACCTGGGAATCTGGTTGTTGCAGACATAGGGCCTTAGGGCTTCGGGCAGATGACCAGGAGTGGTTAACGCTCGTTAAACCCTTTGAAACCCTTTGAAAGAATCCGTGTTTCAGCTAAAGGCATATAGTTTCGAATCAAACTAAGCCACGTTGTTAATTTCGAGGCCCTAAACACGATGAAATGGGTTACTTATTTCGTAAATGTGGGCTTTCAGAGCTGAGCTGAATTGTCTCAAACTGCACATCAACAATTACTGCGGAGCACGAAGTTTATCATTGCTATCTTGAAGAGTGGCCGACAACAATAAGACCTGTCTAAGTGAAAACAAAAAATAGAATGCCTCAAAACAAAACAATGAGGAATTGTTCAGCCGGGAGATTTGCTTTCTGCCTCTCCCAGAAAACAAAACTGCCAAAGCCGTCAGGCTAAAGATTTCAACACCACCCATCCGTACAACGGACTTCAGCAAGCAATACAACATTATTAGCCAGCGCAATTTTGGGGCATACAACGACGCTGGAAAAGGCATCGACATGCCAATTTTTAAAACGGTGCACCACTGACTTGCGTCACGGGATGCGCTGATTGAGTGAGCGAAGCGAACGAAAATCAGCGTTTGTTAACCAGTGCGCGCAAAAATTGCATTGAATAAACTTAATTCGATGAAATCATTTGTTGGCCAGTGTGCACAAAATCTGGATTGAAGAAACTTAATTCGATGAAACATGGACATAAACATGAGCAACCAAACCGTGCCAGTGTTGCAAACGGCGGATCTAAGACCAGCCGTGCGTAGCACGGGCTTCCTCTAGTATTATACTTAAATTACCAGCAAACGTCTGGTTTGCTGTTAATTTAAGTATAATATTCATTCCAGTTTTTTTCCAGTTTTTAGTCAACATTACTGAATGTCATAAAATAGGTACACGGATTGCAACCAAAAACGTGTGCCCCATAAAAAAAAAGGGGGGGGGGTTATATTATTGAAGCTTCATATTACTTGTTAAAATGTACACGGAAAAAAATTGGTTGATTTTTCATTTAAATAATCCAATGTACAAGTTAGAAAATTGCATGTTTAAGTGTTGTCGTGCTTCACGAATCATATATTTAAAAACGTAGAGAACAACAGCACTTAAAACAGATGCAATTTTCTCAATTGTATATTTGATTCAATATTTCAATTAAAAATCATTCAATTTCATCCGTGTCCATTTTAACAAGTTAAGTGAAACTTCAATCATATAACCCTTTTTTTTACGGCACACTTGACGTTTCTATTAATTTGCAATAATATAATACAATATAATTTGCTTTTGTGGCAGTGACGTAGTAGCAAAAAGAGAATAGTTCACAAATTTTCATTTCCTTTTGTATTTTAGGGATAAACAGAAACAAACTTGGGATTAAGATTTATTATACTGATGTTCCGTAAGTACTTTAAAAGAATAATGCGGATGCTGACAAATTGTGGGTTTTGTACAGCGTTTCTTGGCTCATGTGGCAGTTTGTTATGTTTTTGTATTTTTTAGGCAGCCAAAAGCTATACGTGTTTTCTCTCTTTGTACCAACGTCAAACTCAAGCCACTCTCGTCAGGTAATAATACTGAGAATTTTTTCCCCGCAGAACGAGCACGTTACAGCTTACAGCTTACACTGAGAATTTTCGTTTTCTTTTCACTAAATGAGGACCGTGGTCGGCTTACACTGAAAAGACCCCGGCTAATCGGAAGTGAAACCGACAGCATCCCTTCTGCTTCACTAATTATACAGATCGAAGCTTTTCTCAATGGTCGCTGACAAACAAGCTATTCGTATAGTATATCTCACTTAGAGTACGCTATTTGTTTTATGGCCTTTTAGGGAAATGACGTCAGATTTGTTAATCGTCAGTCAGGCTTTCACTGAAACACGAAGCTGCTGCAAATACGGGCATAATGAGAAAAAAGCGAAATTGCGTCCTCTAAGTGAGGTACACTGTACAGGTTCGTGGTTTGTTTTGTCGGCGACCATTCAGAAACTATTAAAGCTTCGATTTGTATAATTACTGACGCAGAAAGATCTGCTGTGGTCTTTTCACCGCGGCCTCTTCAGTGTAAGTCGGCATGGTGCTCGTTTTGCAGAAAGAAAACAACAATTCTCGGATAAGATTTTCGCCTTTGGCCATCTCGTTTGTTTTTATTGCAATGTGATGGTGTCGTTGTAAATAGTCCTCAGGCTTAAGATAATTTTTTTTTCAGTTCGGAAAGCAACTCGTGAACGGAAATATTACCAGTATTAAACTGGTTTCTGAAAGTGGATGAAAGGCAACTGGACTATTGTATGCGTGGCGTATCCTGCGTCCTGCAAGTATCTTATGCTCGGCTACGTTTTCCTGGAGGGGGCGGCATTAATCGACGGCCGCCATTGTTTTTTTTAACCAACTTGGATATCAACAAGGCACTCCTGCTACCAAAAACGTACAATCTATTACCTGTGTTCGTTCTGCGGCGAACTCAAGATAGGCCGCGGACACTACAACGGCTATGAAGAATTAATGTTATCAAAATTACTTGGGTCGTTGTAGCTGATTGGGGAGCACGATAGAGTTTTTTTTTTGGAATTTTCCTCATTGGAAGTGGAAGTGGAAGTGGAAATGTTACTCTTGGGCATCACTATGACACGCAAAAAAATTTTTTTATCACTCCGGGGTCATGTCTTGAGGTGCCTGAAGGGCCTTCAAGTTTAACATTGTAAAGCAATGGCCTAACTGTGAAACAGGCAAATGTGATGATTTGACTGGCTTTAATTTTAATTTTGATGATTATATCATTCGTTTCTCTCAGAGAGTACGTTATAGTGTCCGCGGCCTATCTTGAGTTCTCCGGCAGAACGAACACAGATAATCGATTGTACGTTTTCAGTAGCAGAGTGCCTTGTTGATATCCAAGATGGTTAGAAAAACAATGGCGGCCATCGATTAAAGCCACCCCCTCCAGGAAGACGTAGCCGCTCACAAATACTTGCAGGACTCAAGATACGCCAGGCACACAATGTTATGCCGTAATTGCAAAGAATTTTATTTTCCTAAAAAAAAACTGAGGGAATAATTTAGCACCGAAAATTGGCCAAAATGGCCTTTTAGGCAATTTTGGGCCAGAACTACTAGGCTTACACTGTTGCGCAGAAAACAATTTTCTGCCACCACCACCTTTCTTAGTGTATAAGTTTTTTAATGAGATAATGTTAAAACTCAGTTTAAAACCAGTCAAATCATCCTTTTTGCCTTTTTTGCCATTCCGCCAATTGCCCTACATGGCAGCCCATTGCCCCAGAGTGATGAAATTTTGTGTATGTCATAGTGATGCACAAAAGCTACTTTGCTACACACTGCCAAAGAAGAATTCCCAAAAAGGTTCCTTCCTACATTCCACCTATTGGTGAGAGGGGTTAGTCAGCTACTTTGAGGAAGATGATATGGTTTGTAACGGGAAAGATATCTTGCCAAAGGCCCTGATAAATTTATCAGTCTGGGTGCATGATACCAGTGGCGCTAATATGACACCAGTGATTACTGTTAATGTCCCAAAACCCGAGATTAACAATAAAACTGAGCAATTGTAAGCACCTCCATTTTTTTTCTACTGATATCAATAAGTCCCTCTTTTCCGCCTCATATAGGGCAACGTTCGTTTATATTGCAAGGCTCTCAACCAAAATTCATTCTCCGAGTTCAGCCTTTCCTCTCCTCCACCCCAACCCCGATAAAGTGTAAAAAATGATTTACATCGAAGCTGAACAAATAAGCAAGGAATTTACTACCACTAAGAAAATTTCTCAAATTAATAATAATAATACGAACTTTAGTCATAAGGGCAAGGATTGTGGCAGGGCACAGGGCCATTGACGCCATTCCTAATAAGTATGTTTAAGAAAACAAGAGTGATGTCTCCTTAACAAAATCCAGAAATCGCTGACAGACGGGGCCCCGACCACATCACCGGAAAGTGAGTTCCAAGGCCTGACTACACGATTGGAAAAGACGTGCCTTTTGCATTCAGCATGAGAGCCGAGTACTATTAATTTTAGAGAATGGCTCCTGGTCTGGACCCCCGGAGAAACCTCGAAACACTGCATATAAACGTGTAGAATACCCCGCAGGATACGAAAGGTCAGAGTGTGACCCGCCCAGAGTCTGTACAACTCCAGCGGCTCCAGCCCTAACCTGGATAAACGTTCCCCAGGTGAGTACCCACGACCACCTGGTAAACTGCACGTAAATTGAAGCTGAATCACCTCCAGTCGATCGATATCCTGCACCAACGATGGTGACCAAACCTGGCTGGCATATTCCAAGAAGTCTGAAGCCTTCTTAGAAGTCTGAAAAATCACTGAAACTGTTAAAAATGTGTCAGTTAGCGAATCCATTTTTATTTTTGTTTTGCCCCTACCAAACAAACTTCCTGGGTGCGCCACAGGACGCATACCGGCCTCCTTCAGCAGTCGCGAATTTGGTGGATGCCTAGCCTAGGCCGAAGGCGATGCTTTTTCAGCATCAGTGGTTTCGGTTGCAGTTTATTTTAGGAATTTTTTCAACCGTGCCATGATTGAAAGGTTCTCCTTTTGAATCCCCGGGATTTTCCATCCCTTAATTGTGCCATTTTCATACGCAGTAATTCAAAGCGTGCTCACAAGAAAAACAAAACTAAAACAGAAACCAACAAACGGAAACACAGACCAACAAACTACTTAGTAATAAGCTGTTTGCACGTCTCACACACATTCTCCTACGCAAACATACATGCAACCACAAATGCACACACACTAATTGCTTTCACTTTCTAACATTACCAATGACTAAAAACAATCCTTGTTTCCTGGAATTGGGGTTGAAATTATAGCTCGTTTCGTTCGAGTGAACTCTACTCTGTTTTTTATTTGTGCACCTTCACAGCCATGAATTGGGATACGAGCTCTAAGGTTTTTGTCTATTTATTTATTTATTTATTTTTTTATTTTTATTTTCTCAGAGAATTTGGAAGTGCAATGCGAAATGAAGGATGACGTGAAAATGCACATTTTTGCCTACCGAGTACACACTCATAAATTAGGTAAATAGCCGTAAAGGATTTTGGTCTTAAGAAGGATTTGTAAGGTTTAGTATAGTTTCGGACTGGAGGAACTGCTTGTAGCATTATAAACGTACTAGGTAGAGATGAATTGTTACTTCGCCTATACATAGAGGGCGCCAGGTGACCATTTTATTTTTTCCGATCCCCCTCCTAGGGATGTATTGGTTTGCATACTTGACCAAGTTTTGTCGTCCGTTTTTAATTTTTTGCATTTTGTTACGGACTGTACGATTTTTGTTATAGTGCCTCTGATATTTTACGACTAGTTTTAAGTTAACTTAGTATGACTTCATTGTATTCTCCTTTCTAGGGTTATGAGTCGGCATTACCAGACATAGCAAAACTTCTGCTACGGTAGCACTTTCACCTTAAGAACCGAGATGTAGCAGAATTGCTAGCATTTTCAGTTGTGTAGCATATTTTTCGGCAGAATTTAGCATTAACAGCATAATTGGTAGTACTTTTGGCCACCAAGAAGGACATAATACATCCCGGTCGACACGAGACATCATCCTCTGACTCCCATCACATGCTCGTGTGAGCGAGCGAAGTTCGAGCTAGTAAGAATTATGTCATTTTCACAGTTGGCATTCCACATTGCATTTCTTTTCGTTGAAGCAAGGCCAACTGAGATAGTACGCGGGATGGCTATTACTAAGCCTTGAACAGCATGCGTTCGGCACGAGATGAAGTTAGTAGTGCGGAGCCGTTCATAGAAAACCTAAAATCGATGAGCTTTGCGGTGTAGCACCATCACTCGACGGACTTTGGAACGTTATCAGTTTTATTATAAGTTCTCCACTTGGTGTCATGGAGCCACCTACCTAACTTCCATCTTTACATCTTCTGGTGGTATTGATGCTTCCTTTTTTCAGTGGAAGCTTTGCGTTAGCTAGGTTACTGGATTTCCATCGCCACTGGTACAATCACTTATGTTGGTTACAAGTAAAAACAGACTGTATGTATTACCGTTAAAGATAAGCCTCCATGTTAAAACGAAAGTGGGTGCGGCTACCCAAATCTAAACATGGCTCAACCTGACATCAATAAAAAAAAACAGTCACAGCCCCAACTGAAAATAATAGATAAGTACTCGCACAATAAAATGTAGGCTACTAGAGTTTTTTTTAATGTTAAAAAAATGCCGTCGCTCACACCTGAAAAATCCAAAAATAAAAACAAAAATGTGAGGTCTCTCGCTTGCATCAATTTTTTAGCACCATTTTCGAGAGACATTCAATTAATTTTTAGTGGCCTGTATAAAACGTGTAGCCTACAATTCTCACTGTTTCCCATATTCATAGGACAATCTGTATCTGCATACGTAGTGAAACCGGACACTGGCAGAAATACGAAGTGGACCTTGATTGGTCAGAAATCTCCTCAAGAAGTTCAGGTAAGTACCAGACAAAAAAATTTAGCACTCTAGGGAAAGACCTAATATAGACTAATCTCGAATGCAAATTATAAGGAGTGCCAATTTTTGAGTTTGTCCCATGCTCATTTTGCATAACTTTTAGATCTTGCTACATGCTGGAAATACAGTAGTAGGCCATGCAAAAAAGTATTGGTTCAGAGTCCCAGTAAATTTACAACGTATTCAATTCCTGTATTTGTAAATTATGGCGTATTCAGTTCCTACGATTTTACTTCGACTCGAACTATTACCCTTGAAGTGACACGCTAACGAGGGTATTTGGGGTGTTGGCTGGGAAGATCATTCGGGGATATGGGAATTGGGAGGAATAGCGGAAGTGTATATTTTTAGCCCGCCCACCCGCCCTCTTTACACTGCTTGAATTGAAAGGTCAGTAGAAAATATAGTCCTATATCTAAGCACAATAGTAAATTGGAACTGGAGTGAAGAAATTGCGGGCTTATAGGCTTACATAAGTAAAGTTACTTTTCAGCTGAAAGAAATAAGTAGTCTATGCTTTACTCCTCCCGATTGACTTTTCTGTATTGCAACATTTCAACTTTGCAACTTTTCAGTTTTGCAACATTACTTCAGATGCGTGTAAATGTTGCGAAGCCACTTATTTTCCTATTTTTTCCCTCGTTAGAAACAGTTTTGCTACGTTCCCTCTAACCCACGTGAATGTTGCAAAGGCTATTTCACGCTGATGCTCGAATATAGTGAGAAGGTATGCCCTTTTAAAATGTAGCACATGGAAACTGAAACATATTGAGAAACAAGAATTGAGTTTCGAGCATTAAAATTGTTGTTATCTTCTTTAAAAGTATTTGCTAAACAGCATACTCACAGCTGAAGGCTGGCAAACTGTAGCGAAGTGAGAACACAGACAGGCCTGTCTCCATGGTTGCTAGGAAAACTCCAATTGCAGAAGCACCACTTGTGCAAGATTTCGATCAGGAATAAACTCTGCTGATGGAACTCTGGTTTATTTTTGCCATACGGTTTTATCCTTGATGATGTTGAAAGTGGTTCGGGTACTGCTGCGCAGAAGAAGTTGCAGTTTGAGGCCGCATCAAGCTGGAGAGCTGTTGCGATGTGGTCTCCAGGGCTGAAGTGATCAGCCAATTGGAAGACATGGACCTTTTATACCCTGAGCTGATTCCCATACTCCTTCACTGAAGCTACGGAAAGATAATGAGCTTCTAGTGCCTACAGCTCCCTCCTATGACAGAACTTACCACTAGTCCCTGGCCTCTCCATAACTCCAGGAGCATGGTCCGTTCACCTTCAATATTCACAGGAATTATTAATCAAAGTTAATATAGAAAGGGATTTACACATAATATACATATTGTATCCAAGGGCCTTAGCAACAATAAGATCATCAACGTAAATGATATATGACTGAAGTTCAGGTACCCTCATCACATACTTGGAAAGTCTGAAAAGTTAAGTTCTAAAAAAGACAAGCGTGAAATGCAGTTTCTTTGGCATGACAAAAGAGGCGACTGCAGATCTGGAGGTACTCATGAACACAGTTGGGATTTTTATTATTGCGGGGAGTATACTAGAGATGGTTATAACAGCAGAAGTTGAGATCAATGGACTCGGTTTTTTTGCGGATGAAATGAAAAATCCTAGTAGTATTCTGTTCTTATAATGCATGTAAACACAGCGTCTCATTCAAGGTACAAACCCCAAAAAACATGCTCGCACATGCTTCAACAAAACCCCTCACATATTACACCCAAACAACATTCAAAAACACCGTCTCAAGAATTGGGAGGTATTTTCACACGGGGGTGTCAGCCTACCCAGCAACTAGTTACTGTTAGCGATCTCCTTCCACGAATCTTTATATCCTTTATATTCCTTTCTGCCAGAGGATTCACCTTTTTTTGCAAAATATTCAGCTCGTGACATTCGACCAGATTCAGCACTATGTTGTTCGACGTCTGGTTGGCTGACTGGTGGCTGCGGTGCAGAGCGATGAAAGTCAAGCCTACCCAGAAATGAACGAAACAGCAACAGCGATATTCGGGCCCATGGCTACTTTTATGATGTCTCTTCCGCTAGAACCGTTCGCTGTTTGGCTGCTGGACGCTGTCGGAATGACCCTTCAGGAAAGTTTCGGCCGGGATGATTACTTACACAAACATGTAAGGAAGAAAAAGTCTAGTTCAGCCCTACACTTATAGGTCACTTTGGGGGTAAACGAGCCTACTTATCCCATTGTGACCTTCCTAGGTAAGTAGCCTATTAGCTAATGCAAATTACAGGTTAGAGGGCCATTCTGACAGTGCCCGACAAATGGTACGTCAACAGTGAATGGCAATGAGTTACTAGCGACAATGGTGCGTATTCTTGCTATAAAGGGCCTGCCCCTAGAGCTAGCCAATCACGTAGGAAACACAAACACAAACCCCTGGCACTTGACTAGAAAATGAAAGGTGATTCGTGAAAGCAGTCGCTGAAGCTTTCACACATCCAAGTGCGACTCTTTTTTATTATTATTTGCGAGAGTAAACGCATCATCTCATTCAAACTCAAAACCCCCAAAACACGCCCGCACACTCCTCACAACTAAACGCCATGCAACTTGCATCATCACATCGAAACAGCATTCAAAAAGCACCACCTTGCGGCTTGGGAGGTATTTCCATAAATTCCCTACCAGAAGTTAGCTTTATACTTCCTTGTGTCGTTATGTTCTTCTTCCTTAAAATCGTATAACCAAAGGAATTAATGTATCGATAATGATCGGTTCGTGTTGTATAGCCTTACCCAGAGCCATTTTGTGACGTATGTGCAATCAAGTCCAATTTATTGTCTAATTGGCTGACTGTTGGCAGCTGTTGGAACGGAGACACGAAAGCCAACCCTGTAGTCAGGCGTGAACGGAACTGCAATGATGGCCAGGAATTCGGGGCCTGGGCTACTCTTATGATGTCACTTCCGCTGGTACCATTCGCCGTTTAGCTGCCGGGTGCTGTCAGAATGGCCCTTAAGTAAAATGTTAGACGCAGGCAATCTCACCAATGAAAATTAGCACGTAGCTTTATGTGATTTGACCGTATCTAAGCTGTATATTCAACCGTCCGTAAATTTCTCTCTCAAGGCGGGGCACCTTTAATGTCGAGTAGGTGAAACACGCCTGACCTGCTGTCGTCTACGGTAACGGTTTTGGTAACGAAATCTCCCGACTCACCACGATGGAAGTCGCGGTTTGGTCTGTCATTTAGGACTCAAGCGCGAGCCATCACTCCACCTTGAGCGCTACACTGGAAACTCCCTGACTGTGCTGTACGACCTCGCCTTTTATCCATGAGCACATCCAGGATGGGCGGGGCTGCATCCAGTAACCCAGGGAACCAATCATAGACCATGCCTGGAAGTTGGAACCCTGTCCACCGGATAGCGGCTAAGTACACCTCCTGTAGGCGTACTATTGCCTAAGCCGACGGTGCAGCATTTTACAAATGTACATGTAACACGGGGAAACAAACGATACCATTGCAACATATTAGTAGGATTCGAACAAAATTTCTTTAGGTAGAAGCTGTTAAAATAACTATAACCGAGAGATGGTGAACTTGTCATTGCCATGGTAACGTCCATTGACCAGACTACAAAGAAAACCTGTGTCGTGTAGCCGTAGCCATCTGTGGCATAAAATCAATAATGCCTGCAGACGACAAAAAATTGCTTGGAGGCTACTGTAATGTCCTTTTTGACTGAAAACAGTCAAAAACTGTTTCTGAACAGTCAAAAACTTCAAATTGAAGATTAGCTTATGAATTTCATTCTAACATAACTGCAGTAATACAATTTTTTTTCTAGTCCTTCTATCCCACTCAAGAGGAAATAATAGCGCAAAAAGGTGATCGCCTGGTGAGTTTGCTACTTTTGTATTATTGTTGTTGTTAGTTTACCATATTTTCCAATTTTCCACTTTTTACCGCAGGATCTCAGTTTAATGCAGATCTCTCTTTGGTGCTGGGTTTAACCTGCTGTGAAAAAAAAATGCCAGGACTCTTTTGAATTCTAGACTTTATGCTCGGCGTTTATTTTAAGAACTGTGTTTAGTACAGTCAAGAATATATAGGGTTGGGAGGCGAATTTGTGACTGAGATCTCTACTGAAATGACTTCGATTCATTCCTATTAGTTCCGTCTAAGTTTATAGAGGGCGCCATGAGTTTTATGTGGGAATTTCTACTCAGTTTTCAGTCTAAAATTAAACGAAACTAAAAGAAATTAGCTTGATTGTTATTTAGTTTAGCTTAGTCGTAACTTAGTTTACTTTAGATTTGGGCTGAAAAATGAGCAAAAATTACCAGATGGAATGCGTGGCACCCTCTGAAAACTAGGACAGAACTAAGAGAAATGAATGTAACACGTTTCAGTTGGGATTTTTTGGAGTTACACATTCTCCTCCCAACCCTATAAATTCTTGGTACAGTTCAGCATTAGTCAGTTACAGGCTGTCGTTCATTTGTACCAGAGTGCAACAGACAGCCAGTGAAAATTCCTGTGTAATGAGAATTTTACTTTTTAGTAATGCTATTTACCTTATTAACCCCTTCGACACCAGGACATAGCAACAGGACAAAATAAATAAGGACACGTTTCCGCAATCACTCGCCTTCGCATTCACGCAGCTAGAAGCTAGAAGTCATCTGAAATTCCAACATGGCGGCAGTTTTAGCTTTGCCGGCTTACAATGAAAATAGTCCGTAATGTGAGATCAGTAATGAATGGGGAAATTGTTTCGTCAGGAGGAATTCTTTACCTTATTGTCACGGATTATAAGACCTCAAGCATTTACTCAAACGATGTCGGATTTAGCTAATTCCAGGGTACATTACCAAGGCAATAATAACTTTCCCATCGCTATAAAATCCTAACTACGAGACTGCAAAGGCGAGCCGTTGGATAAGTGCTTCCCAAGTTCAGCGACGAAACACAAGTTTAATGACGGTTGATGGTTAACTCGAAAGAAGCGAGCAGAGCCCAGGCGAGGAGTTAGAGGCTTAATCTGCGCACCAAAAGGAAGCACGATCGAATCAATAACCGACCTACATGCACGTGAGATTTAAAAAAGGTCTCCTTTGGTTGTACGTTTGGAGTAGATGGGAGTTAATTAAAGTAAGCCTCTATTTCCGCCTGTCTGTATGTACCATCGGGGCATATTACATCGCGAAAAAAAACTGACGCCTGGGGCAAGAAATAAAGGAAAATACGGTGATTGTGACTGTATTCATCAACCATGAAGCAAAACTCTCTTCAGTGAAGACTGTTTACAACATAAAAAGAATTAAATATAAATAAGGCAGATGCTACTGCCAGTACGAAATATGCTGGTAGCAAGACACATAAAAGCTCTGCTACCAGTCAGCCCCGTTAAATGCACTGTAAGAGTGGTGAACTGGCAACAAGAAACTTAAAAACGCTGCTGCCGGTCAGCCCCACTATGTGCCATAAGGGTAGTGTACTGGCATCAAGACACTTAAAAATGCTGCTGCCAGTATACCACCCTTACGGTACACGTAGTGGGGACTTCTGTCAGCAGCGTTTTTACGTGTCTTGTTGCCAGTAAATGGAGTTTACTGGCAGCAACGTTTTAAGTGTCTTGCTGCCAGTTCACCACCATTACAGTACACATATTTAAGTGCCTTGTTGCCAGAACACTTAACACATGTAATGGGGCTTACTGGTAGCAACATTTTTAAATGCCTTGCTGCCAGTACGTCACTCTGACAGTACATACAATAAGGCTTACTGGCAGTAGAATTTTTAAGTGCCTCGTTGCCAGTACACCCCTCGTAACCAACGCTGCAAACGACCAAGCCAAGCTCGCAACACTCATAAATATTTGGTGAGTATCCTGCTTTACGGTAATGTAATGAGGCTTACTGGCAGCAGCGTTCTTATTGTATGCGCGGTGTATCATGAGTCCTGCAAGTATTTCGTGATCGGCTACATCTTCCTGGATGGGGTGGCTTTAATCGATGGCCGCCATTGTTTTTGTACCCATCTTGGATATCAACAAGGCACTCTGCTACTGAAAACGTACAATCGATTATCTGTGTTCGTTCTGCGGAGAACTCAAGATAGGCCGCGGACACTATAAGTGTCTTGCATCGAGCACATTTTGTGCTGATAGTAGCCACTGCTTATAAATATGTGCTAATCGTGATTTAAGCAAATTTACAACTTTTCATCAATTTAAGCTGCAAGTTGTTGAGTAAATAAAACAAAATTAAAGATCTTCCTTTTTTTCTTCTAGGCTGCTCGATGTCAAATGTTTAATTCCAGAAATCACACCGTCACAGTAGGGTAAGATAAAAAAAAAACGTTCCTGATTCAAATAACCGTAAATATGCTACTAAATTTCAAATTATTATGTTCTATTTTATTATTACTACGTAAAAAAAATTAATTAAAGAAGGCCAGGCAGTATTGAAATGTTGCACTTTATCTCATCATGAATTTTTAATTTTTTATTTTATTAACAGTGCTCTTGTGACAACTGTTCCACAAAACTGAGCTTTTTTTAGTAGGGCTATACGTATCGCAAAGCTAGAAGCAACGCAATTAGCTTCGTTCTGAATGTCATTCCATGTGTCCGTCCGTGAAACGGCCGAACCGACTATCACAAAATTTAGTACGTCGAATGTTTACCTAACATTTATCGATCAAATCCAAATTTCATCAAAATGGGGAGAAATTACTCGCTTACTCCAATATTTAAAATTTCCAATTTAGTCCCACGTGTAAGCAGCAAATTCGTCAAGAAAACTGCAGTTTGTGAGGATAACACAATCTCCCGTGTACTGCATGCCCACACCCAATGATTAACATTTAGGATGGGGTGCCCCCTGAAACCTGCCCAAAAACCAACATGGCGGCCATTTTGTTTTTGTAATGGCTGCTATACAATACAAAAATTCATGATCGTACTAATGTATGTAAGTTTGGTGTCAATTGCTAGGTTTTAAGGTCTGCCGAATTAAAAAAAAGGCTCTAAAAAGGTGCCAGGACTCCACATGACAAGATATCCAAGATGGTGATCAAAATGGTGGAAAATACAAGTGTTTTTCATATCTTTAAAGTATACTTACTGAGTAGTAGATTTGAATTAGTGCTCAAAAACGTGAGTTCGTTTGCAATGACTAGTAGCTAGCAAACACCAGGTCAAATCTGTAGTGTAGTGTGTTAGTAATAGGAACTAAGCTTCGGCTGTTTCTCTATGCTGTAGAACTGCATTTTTATCAATTCACCGGAAGTTAAATCTTTAAAGTGACACGATAGCAGTTCTAATTAAGATAAATGGATGCATTTAGGCGTAGATATCAGGTGGAGACGTCTATTTTTCAACATGGGTAATTAAAACGATTTGTTGTAATTGAAGCTAAGCTACGGCAGTTTATCTACGTTGTACTGATGTGTATTTTGAGTCTATTTACCACAAGTTAGAGTTTTAAACTGCTGCAGTTAATAGCCGTTCTAATTTAGATAAATGGATGTATTTTGGTTAGATGAAAGATGGAGGTGAATCTTTTCCAACAAGTGTAATTAAAGTACATCCATTAATCATCATTAGAACTGCCACCGCATCACGTTAAAGATGTAACTTGGAAAGAATTGAAGAAGGCATGGAGCTACAACACAGATAAACCTGTAGCTTATCTCCTAATTACGATAATCCGTTTTTATTACTTGTGTTGGAATATGCATTTCGCCACCTTTTACATAATTCTAATTACATTCCTTTATCATAATTAGAACTGCCATCACATCACTTTAAAGATGTAACATGCGGTGAATTGAAGAAGAAAACATAGGGCTGCATCATAGATAAACAGTTGCAGCTTATCCCCTAATTACGATAAACCGTTCTAATTACCCTAATTCGAAAATATATACCACCATCTTTCATCTAAGCCTAATTGCATCCATTTATCTAAATTAGAAAGGCTACTATAGCAGTTTAAAACTGTAACTTGTAAATAGACTCAAAATGTACATCAGTACAATGTAGATAAACTGCGGCTGTTTCGTCTGCAGCAGTTTACAGACGTAATTTGTGGTAAATCGACCCAAAAACACACCACTATAGTGTAGACAAACTGCCGTAGCTTAACTCCTAATTACAATAAATCATTTAATAATCCTTGTTCCAAAATATACTTCTCCGTCTTTAATTTAAATCTACTTACATCTATTTATCTTAATTAGAACGGCTACTGCAGCAGTTTACAGATGTAACTTGAGGGAAACAAACTCAAAAAGCAGACCCCTACAATGTTGATAAACTGCCGTAGCTTAGCTCCTAATTACAATAACTCATTCTAATTATCCAAAATTTTAAATGTACATCACCACCTGATGGTCTAAATACATCCATTTGTCCTAATTAGAAGTACTACCGCATCACTTTAAAGATGTAACTTATACAGTAAATTGAAGAATAGTGCTACAGTGTAGAGAAACAGCTACAAATTAGTTCCTAATTACGAACACACTACACCACGGATTTGACCCGGTGTTTGCTAGTTACTATATCATTGCAAACGAACTCACGTTTTTGAGGGATAATTCAAATCTGCCTCTACTCAATAGGTATATTTTAAAATTGTGAAAAACACTTGAATTATGGCACCGTTTTGGCCGCCATCTTATTGTGTGGAGTCCCAGCAATTATTAGAGCATTTTTTTTAAATTCGGCAGACCTTAAAACCTAGCAGTCGACACCAAACTTGTACACATTAGTACGATTTTTGTATTTTTGTATTGTATAGCGGCCATTTTAAAGACAAAATGGTCGCCATGTTTGGTTTTGACAAGTTTCAGGTGGCACCCCTTCCGAAAACTTTATCATGGATGTGGACATGAATTACACCAGAGATGGTGTTATCCTCACAAAGCGCAGTTTTTTTTGCTACCCATAGAACTAATTCTATGGGAAAATACCGGCAAGCGTGTTTGCTGCGGAGTGCGTACGACAGTAAAAGTTCAATGCTAATACTTAACCATAAAGAAATGAACGAAATCCCTAGCCACTTGAATTTTCGGTGGAATAATGCAGCGTCCACCTTCATCCGAGGAGTCCATGTAAAAAACGAAAACAAAACGAGGTTCACAAGGCATCAGGTCGTGACAGAACCGGAAATTCAGAAACGTTCCGCAGTGCAGCCGAGCATGATTTTTGAGGATACGTTAGAGGCCTACTGACTACTTACTGGCAATTTTCAAAGTAATAATTTTGCCGCTACCGTAGTCCTAAATGTAAATAGACCAACACGTTCGTGTAACCGGAAGTGTTTTAAGGTAAAGAGCGACAGCATCTCATCTAGCATTATTGTGGACTGTAACTAACGTCCTCTAGTGACAGAAAAGCGGCAACAGGACCAATCAACCGAGCAGGCGGCGATTTCGGCGGCCATATTGAACACCCTGGTAGCACATGCTCTTTTACTCTCAAGGTCTGGCTGGTACTGAATTATAAAACCATGGTGGCGCAATAATTCATAAACTTTTTTTTTCTTACAGGAAAACATCCGAGTTCGAAATGTGCAACGTCAACATAATGTATTGGGTGGATTCATCGTTTCCATCGTATAACAGTTGTGAAAGCCCCGGGCCGCCGAAATACTACTGGGCAACGGACAAGGAACTTAATAACGTGCCGATTTGATATGTAACTTCGGTGGAATTAAAAACGAAGGTGCCCGTCAACTAAAACGTTAGCGGCGCACGATGTCAACTAAATGAGCCCTCAAAATCCCAATTATTCTTAATCCACAGAAGCATACACATGTGTATATGAATGCTTAAAGGTGCCTGTTCGCCGAATGACAAGTTACAGCATCTAGCCCCGTCTACCATTATTTATTTCCATCAGAGGTTAGAACCTCTAGCAGTTCCAAGGATACCTGGATGTAAAGGCTTAACGTTAGAAATCCGACGCGTCGTCCAGTTAGCTACCGATTCTGCCACCAGTCGCGCTACTTACACCCCAAAAATAAACTGCTCTAGCATGCGGACTGAACTGTGAAAGGTACGTGTGACACGCGATAGGCGGATTTTAAACTTAAAACATTGCATTGACATCAAATTTTTAAAGGGTAACAACAATGGCTTCATGCTACGTACCTATTTTTTCACTCGACGACAAAACAAAGCCTCCGGAGGTTTAATTTCATGAATTTCAAGCAGAAGAGTAACCAAGGTACGTGTGTATTGTACTGTATGATAAGCAACGGCGTTTTCAATTCTCATTAAAAATGTGTTAAACGATCCTTGGAAGTAGCAGTAAATCGTCCGAAGACTTTTTCATTACCGTAAAATAATGTTCGTTTAGCGCTGCAACACCGGTAAATCTAATAATGAGAAGATATCAGGTTTTTGTGCATCTCGCATACACTAATTAATGCTACGATGGGGGTTTTCGTTCTTCGTGCTTTCAGTTCAGCGCAACGCTTGGACGACGCGTCTAGCATGCTACGTGAAACCGAGCGTTAAGTCTTTTAAATATAGGAAGTCTTGTGTTTACCGTACATCGTCCTAGGCTGTAGTGTGTCTTATACGGTGTTGGAACGCCGAAGCTTCGTTTTCATGAAGGTTTTGTGTATGTAGGAAAAAGTTTGTTGTCTGAATGAGTAACCGTAGCAACAACACGCGTTTCCACCTGTTTGCCCCCCCCGCTGTTTGTCCCTGCATTCCGCTTGCGCCCCTAGTTGAAAATGACGCCCCTAAATAACGCCAACTGATTGTTGCTGTCCGTAGGAGTATGTTCTTCCCGTACCGAAATGAATATATTGCTCTAAGGTGCCACGTGAATTTCTTTTTACCTTTTATTTTTAATTTATTTTTACACAACAAACTAGCCACGTGCTTCCTAAATTATTGAATGTAAAGTTGGTGCGTCCACGTGCACCAGTGAGCCAACGGTCAAGGTCAACGACATCACTGCCACTCGATGGTGGCCGTCTAGCGATTCAGAATCTGCGTTTCAAAACGGTCGATATATAGAAAAAAGCGCCCGTGATGTCGTTAGGCTTAACTTTACTGCTTGCTTCCTGGTGCACGTGGGCGCACCAACTTTATACTCAATAATTAAGGAGGAACGTGGGTTGTTTGTTGTGTAAAAAGAAATTTATTTGTGTGTTCCTTCGCCTGTTGAAACAAGGGCTAGACAGAAATGGATATAGATGCTGCAGGTTGTCATTTGGTGGCAATCCCCCTTTAATACCCGGTTAAAGAGACATACCCTTCAAACAAGAAAAGTGTCAATTTTTTTCAATACTACATATAAAGTACATTCACAAAGATTTATTCATGTACCGTTAATCGAATCCACGCCTACAACTCTGTTTTAGGCTTCTGTACGGCCGGAAAGGCTGAGAAGACCATTGCAACGACCTTGTCCGTCCGTCCGTCGCTTTTTTTCAACTTTAGAGTAGTACCAGATACAGGCAAACGGTTTTTACCGTTAGATACATCAACCAAAATTAGTTTTAAAAAACACTGGCAACACATTGTTGCTTCGTTACAGCTAATCGGTTTTCTGGACGTAACTCAATTAAAAACCAAAAACGAGCTCGTTTGTTGTTTAAGGTAAGGTTTTTTTTACTGATCCGAAGTCAAAACAGCAAAGTAACACAAATAAACCTTCCTGTAAGGTTTTGTATACCGCAGTGTTCCTGTACTGTTTAGTCCACGTGAAAACTTAGTGCTGTGTTCACATGTTTTTACAGTTTTTACTTTAAAACACGATAGGTCTGATTGATTCATTTTACTTGGTTAAAAAACATCACTGAAAATCATAAAAACCATACTTTTAGTGTGCTTAGTACAGACCTACAGGTTAAGTAATTCAGGGTTCGTACGACTCCTTGAAACCCTGGAAATGTCGTTGAAAATAAAAACGTAATACGAGTCCTAAAGTCTTCAATAAGAAATATTGAAAAGTTGTGTATGTATACCAATACGATGAACGGAAAGGAGACGACTTGACTAGTATAATGCTGAAAAATTTAGCGCCGAAAGTAGGCGAGTGTATAGCCTATATTATACGCCATATTATTCTTACAATAATTTTGAAAGTTGGCATATGGTTTTAATTTTATTTACGAATGGTTGAATACAGCAGTAAGGTTTCAGTACAGTAAGACTGCGGTATGTGAAACCTTACATTGTATGTTTTTAATGACGTGTTCAGCATTCACGACATATGTTGTGAAAAAGAGTGCATATTTCAACAGTTCTCATTCTTTAAATATTGTGGAATGGAGATGTACCGTCTACCGACAGTTCATTCATAACTTTCATCGCGCGATTATAGACAAGAAAAGGGCGTATTTATGCACCGAGTCGCCTTTGCATTCGCCCAGCTAGAAATCAATAGCGATAGCAAAGGTGCCGCTGCCATGGTAATAGCACTACCTGGATTAGCTAAATCCGACATCGTTTGAGCAGAGAGGGTAGTAACTCTTAGAGTCGTAATGTAACGTCACAGAATGGTTTACTAGCACAAATAGCGCTCACCACTTGACCAAGGACCGCAGAAGCCCAGACGACATGGCTCTGGTAATCGTAGTTAAAGCCGGCCCACAGTGGAGTTTAAAGTTGCCGGAAAATAAACATTGCGCTGTCGCAGACTACCAAAACAATTCGTGTTATTTTTACAAATCGTATGTGGTAAATGTTAGCTTACAGAATTTACCTTCACGAAATTCGCGCTCCTTAGTGGTGTTGGGCGGCCATTATTAAGCTTCGTGATCGCAACGTACTCTGCCTCATTGGGACAAACAACAACTTTTTTCTACGCACACAAAACTTATATGAAACCGAACAAGATGGCCACTGGTGCGGGCGCAGTTCACCATACATCGTCCTGTGTGTCTTATCCAGTGTTGGAACGCTGAAATTCCGGTTTCATGGCATTTTTTGTGCGTCAACAAAACTTTACATCCAAAAACTCAAGAAAGCACAACATGCCATGCAGTCATGGATCTGGCTTGTGTAATCAAATATGGTTACAAGTTAATCGGTAAATTAAGAAAATCCCCCATATCACTTAGCAACAACAAACATGAGAATTATTTCTCTGTAATGTGAAATTTCTCAGCGCCTATTTGCATGTAATTAGCTATTTCTAGTTTGCATTTAAAGAAATCATTCGGCCACAACATCCGATAACCACAAAACCTTAAAATCGCAACATCAGTTACCGAAACAACAAATATAGTATCAACAAAAAATCACTACCGAAAATACTCGAGTTTTAAAGGTCATATGCAAAGCTTCAATAAAACTTTATACCGACAAAAGTAAAGAAACCAGAACATCGTAAGTTACACAACATCACATTCAGCGAAGCTACCAAAAGGCGAGATATCTAAACCAAAAACAATAAAATGTATAATCAAAAAAAAAACCCTAAGTTTTAGCCATTGAATGTTTGCGCGTTGCCAGCCTTTCATTTCGAAGACACACAAGATACGCACATAGCGTGTCATCGTCATGTTAATGTCGTTGTTATTGTTGTGGTTTCATTGTTCTGGCCTTTGTGGCTGAGAGGTGAGAGAGCTCAGCCTGGTTGCTGGAGGTTTGCGGATCTGGTCGAACCCTTGGAATGGGGACCTGGCAAAGTCCCCGCCAGGACTGCCGGCCAGGGTAGCGTGAGAGATTACCATGCGACTTCAGAGGCTATGAAAACTATTTCGGCCAAATACAAATTGTATCATCATTCGAAAAAACAATACAAAGCAAGGCGAAATCTTGAAACTCTGCATTCTCACGCAAAATCCTCCAGCACACAACCACGACTGCGCATTAACCTCCGGAGACCCGAAGAACCATTTTTTTAACTGGCGGGTCAGTCGTGGGATTCGAACCGGCGTTGACTTGGTTTTTGGAGACGAGGAAGCTGACTACCGGCCTGTGCTTGCTCGCTTTACGCGGGGTTCCCCTCACAAATCTCGTGGTGCGCCCAGGAAACCTATTTTTGCCCATCTCGTAGATACGGGACAGGTAAGGGATAAGTGGGAAGGAGGCTATTATAAAAATGTCTCCAATTTGCAAAAATTGGGTATGTCCAATTTCTATCACCAGTGTAAACCAATGTGACTAGCGGATCAGAAATCCCATGCCTAATTTCACACCTGCTCTAGCACGGAAGAGGTCTTACCGGCAGTTTCTTTTCCAAGCTGCCTTAGGTTTCTTTTAATTTTATTTTTTATTCATGTGCTTCCCCCCCCCTCCCCAGTTTTATAGATTTTTAAAGTGTAACCTGACTTTGGCTTCCTAGTCGTATCTTTTATTGCTTTATAACGAAGCGGGCATTGCTTCGAAACGTCGCTAATTGTGTATTTTATATGTACTGTACTGGCTTTCTATTTTGGGTGCTATACAAAGTAACATTTATTTAAATTAATTTCTTTGAGCCTTAAGTCAGCAGAAGCAATTTAATGCTCGTATAGCTGAACCGGCTTAATTTTGAACATTACCAGAGTTTTTGAGAAATAGAAACAGCTGGTAAAGGGAGGAGCCACCCCGGAGATCATCATAGGGGACGAAAGATTGTCCAGAATTGGCCAGAATAGTTCACATAGTCGATGAAGGAGCATGGTAGCCTCTCACGCTACCAAGGTCCCCAAGGTTGCCAAGGTCCCCTTTCTAGGGATTCAACCAGATCCGCATGCCTCCAGCACCAGACTGAGCTCTCTCATATCTCAGCCACGATGACCATGATGATGATGATAATGGCTCTCTTTTGCATCAGGGTGCAGCCGGAGCCGTCTAGCCCACCAACACAAAAACACCAAAAACCCATCTCCCCTCTTAACCACTTTCCCTACGTTCCACCAACAGTAGCCTTATTCCCACATTGACACCTGCCCCCTCTTCCCTACAGCCCAGAAGCCAGCTGATGGCCAACTCCCCCTCTCTCCTTTCCCATTTCTCCGTTTCCCTAATAAGGTCCTCCAGCCCCCAGCAACCAACCAGAACGTTCTCCACCGTTTCCTTTCTCTCTCCGTATATGCCACAGGTGACATCGTCATCCCCTCCCCCCCCCCCCCCCCCCCCGCTTTCTACTCTCTCACATGAGTGTCCAAAGCCCCAGCTCTCGCCCTAAACAATAGTACACTCCCCCAATCCCCCTCATACCAGCACTCCCACCTCAATCTGCTATTTTCTCCCCGGTACTTCTCCGTCGACGATTTCACTTTCTTTCCACCTTACCATGAGAACATTGCTCGTTCACCCACTCGCCACTAGATGGCAGCAGGGGTTCCACTTATTTTCATATCAAAACTCGTTAGTGAATTCTCTCTGACGCAGTTTATGGGCGTAAAAACACAAATACAGCGATAATTAGATAAATATAAGCCTAGAGTGGCACTGGAAACTTACAAAATTGGAATCAAAATTGTGAAATATTAACTACAGATCGTTAGGAAAATGTCTATCTTAGATACCACGTTGGCTGGAACGCCGTTGCAGCTTTGAACAAGTCGGTGGCGCCATCGGTCTAGTAAAACATGAAACTTTCTATGCCTGAGGGTATAGGCGCGATGGTCACGGAGGTTTTTTGTTTTGTTTTTCCTCTTCCTGTACTAACTTCCTTGAAAGGGATTTTGTTGATTGACGACGTAAACAAGCGCCAACGCGTTCTGCTGGCACGCACAACTACTTTCTGAACGGCATTTTGAAGTCGAGAGATCCACTGGAACAAGTTGAGGCGAACGCTTGCATATAAACAGTTTTTTTTTTTTCCGTTGAGTTGGGCGGATTTAGAACGCTTTTGTCTTGTATGCTATGGCCCTTTCGTTGTCGAGTTTCAAAGCTAAGCTTAAGTGGTTGCCCGCAGGCTAATCTTATTTTAAAATCTTATTTCATTTAAATTAAATGAATTTCTTTTAATTTGTTGTTGTAAACAATTTGGAAGGTTGTAAGTGTCCTAGCGTCCATCCTTTTCCTATTCCAAATGTAATAAAGTCGTATTATTTTTGCTAGGAAACAGGCTTTGGGTCTATGACAGGTGGGGCAGATTGAAATATCGAGCCTTTAGGTGGCTGCATGGCTGGTTCAATTTGTACTGCTAAGAATGACTTGTTTACCAAATTTCCTTCGCTTCCCCGATCGGCAAGAATTTGTTGGTCAAGCATCAGGGGAGGGGGCACAGGGGGGCGCTGTGGGGCCTTGGGGGTATTTCATCGGAGGGGGTTCCATGCCTGGTTCGATTTGTACTACTAAGAATGACTTGTGTACCAAATTTCAGGCTTTTAACTTCTCGATCGGTGAAAAATTTGTTGGTTAAGCATCGGGGAGGGCCAGAGAGGGGCTCGGGTGCCATGGGGGCTGGTATTTCATAGTTGGTTCAATTTGTACTGCCAAGAATGACTTATTTACCAAATTTCATTATTTTAGCTCGATTTTCAAGAATTTTTTATGTTTAGAATAAAGCCGTACGATGCTGCAGTTTTGAAAGTCGGTGTAATAAAATGTAAGATATGAGTTTCGGTGTAGCTAATAATTAATGCTCAATACTCAAACAAGTTACCTCAGCTTCATAATAATACCTTCGTGTATTGTGAATGGATGCTGCTACTTAACGTGCAAAAAAGATTAGTTTATATAGGCTGCCAGAATGATGGCAAAAAAGAACCCGATTATCTGAAACAGTGGCTGGATATTATAGAACAGGTATGGTTCTGTCGAAGTCGTAGTGGTCCGGATGTAGCCGTTTAGTTTCGGTTTCCGTTGAGCGGTACGGTTGCCTTGGCTACGACAAGATAACGACGACTCCGCTAGCCTTTGCGCAGTCGCGCAGTGTACTATGCGGCGAGGAGCGGAAGTCACGTGACTAATAAACTGTGACGTCACATCTGTGCATAGCTCGAAGTAACGTTCGCTGTCTCGTGCCGACACAGTAATAAAATCAATTACAAACTTTTTAAGCGTATTAATTAATGACGCACAAATTTTAAACCGAGGGTTTCGTTTTCCTTTAAAGGAGGAAAAATATATCAATAACCCATGCCAAGTTTTTCCTTACGTATCCTACAAATTTTTCTCCTCTTCCATGATTTGTATTGTTTTTTTTTTACTGACATCGACATATAATTAAAAAATTAACAATCAAACGTAATTAACTAAGGCGTCATCAGTTACACGTTCGATAAAATGGCACAAAGCGATTGCAAAAACAACCCATGTTGCATTGGAGACAGCATTGTGGCTGATCTTTTCGGTTGCATATCACATCTTGTTTCTTTGTCCATTTATTTTCATTACAACAAATGGACAAATGCAACATATACCAGTGCAACATTCCATCCGTTCCTGGATGGCGGTGAAAGCGGTTACAATGAGCGGTTTTCCGACTGTGGTTTTTCAGCAGACAAAGCATCCGCAAATGTGAAGAATTTTTTTGGGAAAGCATCAAGTTTGGAGCCCAGTTGAACATCAATGCTGGCAGAAAATTGAGCACGCATTTCATTCACCTTGATATTTACTAACGATGCGGCAGATTTTCGCGCTTCGGAAACTAGTGGTGAGCAAATAGGTGAGCAGATCACATAACTTGTGCATTTTATCACCTTGATTATTCCTCAACAACATGTCAGATTTTGAATTTTTTTTGTTAAAGCCACGCCTGGGAGTAACGCTATCAGTGTACAAAATGTGGCGGTAATTGGTGCAGTGGTTAGTTCGTGATGCGGATACAATGGTTGCATTGGGTGGATTCGTAAAATAATGGAGCTTCGCACGGCCTTCGACCTCGCTTCGCTCTAAAAATGTTAGCATCAAACGTATTGAAGGAAAGAGGAAAAGAAGTCGTACAGCGAAAATCATACATAAGAAATAACGCAGTACAGCAAGCCACCTTTACGCACTTACGTTTCGTCGGAGTGGGGTGACCCGGATTCGAACCAGCAACCCAATCCATCCCCAGAGAATTGACTTAACGCCTTTATCTACATGGCCACACTATTTAATCAAGCAAGACATGCAAATTTAGAATACTGAGCCTGGAAAATGGCATGAACAAATTGAATTCCTGGGCCTGGAAAAAGCTGGATAAGGCCTGGAATTTGGCTAAGTAATGACGATCGAAGTCTGCTTTACGAACTTTAAACCACAAATTAAACATGGAAATTCCATTCGTATTTGTGGCTTTAGTTCGTTAAGCGGACCAAATTCCAGGGTTGCCCAGGGAAGTACTGTGAGTATCAACTCCTCAACTCTCGCTCCAGGGAGGGGGGGAATTTTTGGGGCCATTTCATCATTTTATTTTATTTTATTTTATTTTTTATTTTATTGAAATGATTGAATGAAATGTAAATATAATATAAATTGAAATCAAATGAATTAATAAACATGCTACAACTCGTTTTGTGACCAATTACCACACGAGGAGTGAATCTAATAATTTTGTCATTCAGCCTAAAGTTACTAAAGAAAAACAGCATAAATGCAGCTACTACCTTGGAAGCAAATTTTACAATAACGTACCCAACTACATAAAAGATATTACTGAAATTCATAAATACCAGTTTCGGTGGCTACTGGGTATCAGTACTGTAGCCCTTGAAAATTTATTTAAAGTTATAAGCTGAAAAATACTTTCAGCACTTTTTGTTTTCTTGATTTTCTTTGATTATTTGTAGCATGTTTATTTATTTTTACTGTTGTGGTTATTTTTTCTACGATGCACCTTAACTTTGCATTTTTTAGTAATGATTGTAATAACTGCGTTTGCTAATAATAGTAACTTTGCAGTCGCTCTTATTAAACATAGTAATTTAAAATAGTATTAAAATAGTAATACAAATAGTAATAAAAATGGTCGTAAAAATAGCTAATAATAATTTTAACATTTGTTTATAACAGTGGTAATAATTTTATACTGCTATTATTGTAATTTTTTTTGTCTACAATGCACCCAAACTTTGCAATTGTTTCATATGTCGACATTTGTAATTCTTGTATTTTCAAGTTTATTGTTATTATGGTAGCCAACACAGCACACGCGAGTATTAGATCTTGTGGGGTGAGGGCACATACGGAGTTTTGTACCAATTTGCCTGATTCAATAAACCATTATTCTATTCTAATAAATTCTACTTTAACCCCCCCCGGCCTGTGTTGGAATTACAAAACACAAAGCCGCCCAGACCTATATATTCATTTCTTTTGCACTTTAATGGCACTTCCGTAAACACGTTGATTGTTTTGCTATTATTCAGTATAAAATACCGTCACTTTCAACTGACATTTTTGTGCTAGGAGGGTATTTATTTCATTTGAGGAAAACTCCTCAGCTACTCAGTGGGTGGGGCGGGGGATGGGCCTTTCTGCATGGAATGAGTGAACCTTTTTTACTGACAATGAGTTAAAACTTATCGGTGGAAATATCGGTGTTTTTACACGGTTCTGCACTGGACGGAATTGACAAAGCTCGGATACTTGTGTTGCAACAACGTTCGCTGCCCGATTGGCTGTCCTGGGTGGTCAAAGCCAAAGCGAAAACGAGATTGAAATTCACGGCGAATACCTTCTCGTCTCAAGGTCGGCGCACTGCTGGTCACAACGAAAATTCGGAGCTCCTTAAACAACTACTATGGTAAGCACAATTCCGCTAGAATTTCTTTTTAAGGTATATTGTACGTATCCGAATTTAGCAAAATAAGCACTCATTTAAGAGAATCCGGGGACTCTTTACAAAACTAGTCTTTAATTCACACGCAAAAATACACACAGCATAATTGTCAAATACCTACTACGTCGCCCATTTGTAAACCATTGGTTGAATTTCCATACTTCGTTTATATACATGTTCTAATCTAAGACGGACGTTGGTATTAACTGGTTAGCAAACCCTCTGTCCTTTTAATGTTAAAAGTTTACTATACGTACAACGATTATAGGTATAGCTAGCTATAGGTGGAAGGTGTTTACTTTCATAGTTTTTTGCTGCGCCTGCCTCATTCTAGTGAAAGTAGGCCGCATTCCACCAAGTGGCCTTGTCCCACCCACTTGCAACTTGCATGTCGTGGTTTTCTTACTCGTGTTGAGCGGAAGGTAGAGGAGCTACATACAGCCTAACCAAGAGTAGCAGTGATCATGAGTTGCAATGATCTGTATTAATATTAAATTAAATCTACGCCAATCAATGTAAATTTTATAAAGGACGGAGGGAAACGAGACAAAGAGCGAAATTCATACACTAGAAATAACGAAGTACAGTCATCCACCTTTATGCACTTCGTTTCGTCGGAGTGGCATGACTCGGATTCGAACTGGCAACCCAATGCGTTCCCAGATCACTGACGTAACACCTTTATCGATATGCACATTCACAATTGCAAATACGTAGGCTTTTATAATACATAAATACATTATAGTTATATGTATATATTATAGAAGCCTACGTATTTGCAATTGTGAATGCGTAAATTTGCAAATGCTATCTTTAGGTACTTAGGAACGACCCCCGCACACTAGGCAGCCAGGCCGCGCAACTAGATTGCTGCAGCCAATGAGAATGCACACGGTTTATGTAAAACCACACACTAAACATTCTTATTGGCCTTAGAGGGCTGGTTGCCTAGTGCACAGGGGACCTAAGCTTCTAGTAGGGACAAAAATTGAACTGGTTGAGTAGTAGTTTGCTTCAGTTCACTTAAGACGGCATAGCCCTAAAAGCTAATTTAATTAGATCTTAGAGCTATGCCGTCTTAAGTCATCTGAAGCAAACAACCACTCAAAACAGTTCAATTTTGATCCCTACTAGTAGCTTTAGAAATAGAGGGAAGTCGAGTAATGAAGGGATCGGAATGGTGGGGCAAACCGGAGATATTTATTTTTCCTAATTAGGCACTGTAGTTGTAGTTTTAGTAAAAACAAGTTCGCCGTATTTTCTCAATTTGTAGTCTCCCACTGTTTAAATTTTTTTTATAATTAAATTTTATCCAACGACAAACACAGACAAACGACAAAGTACAGCATGGTGTTTATTTTTTAGAAACATTATCGACGTGTTTAACTACACAAGTTTGTAATGGCTACACGAATTTGTCAAGGTGTTTTATTGCGGTGCTCTAATTAATAAGGTCATAAGCCCAACCACAAGTCCGTGAGACCTCTGTGAGCCGAGCTATACGAGCTATTGGATCACTGCTGCAAAAAAAAAAAAAATGAATAATGAATGTTTGCTGTGACACCCTACTACATTCAAGGCCGTAGAAAGACCGAAAAGGGCGTAAAAAAACTGCCCAAAATAATTTTTTTTTTATTTTGCACTTTTTGTATTAACTTAAGAGTTGGTCTGTTTTCTTTTACCGTGGTGGAGAGAGGTAAAATTGCGGTGTGGTGTAAAATTATGTAAAATGGATAGTTTTGGCCAGTCCCCCAACCCCTCACAGAAAAATTGTCAGCCGCGGCCCTGAAGCAGCTGAACCCTACTAACAACTAGTGCCAGAATGGAAAAGGAACAATTTTACTAGATAATGCCAATCGGGTATCCCTAGGATGTTATACATGCCACAATTGACAAGAGTACGAGCCATCACAGGGCTCTTCTCTTCCCGAAGTTGTTAAGAGGTGAGAGATGTCATGCTCGAGCCCGTGACCACCAGGCCACCTTGTCATATAGTTGATCATATGAAATCATTACTATCGCTCATTTGATACGTTATAGTGACAAGGACTTTTATTTTCATTCAAAACTTTTATTTATGTCAA